>BPLR01007289.1:0-131062 GCA_021605095.1 Caerostris extrusa
GTAGCAATCTGGAGTTACCCACATGGTAATCGGTGATCATTAAATTAACACTAAAATAGTAAGGAGCTTAAAATACATTCTTAATAACAGGACAAATCAATATAGGGGACGTTGTTGGGATTTAACAACTTTTTGGCGTTTTTCCATTTGCCTGTAAACCGCCAATTTGCGGTAACTCACGGGTTTTTTTTTGTATTGTTTCTATTCTTTCCTACAAACGATTGGCAATTCTACTTGGAGCAAGTTTGGCGGAAAGATTTCTATTGCCAAATCCAACAGCGCCCTCTGTTCGATTTCGAGAATAGCGCAGATACCATCTACTATTATTATTTGTCCATTAATTTAGGTCAAGAAGAGTTGGCTTACAACATGATTGATTATACAGATTCCATTATTTGTTTTTACGAACTAAATTATAGCAAGCAAGACATTAATTTAGAGTTAGTAATATCATATCTTAATGGTACATACTAAAAAAAAAATAAGTTTTACATTATTATTTTTTTTGGTTTAGAAGTGAACATTCATGGTAAACCCAGAGACCATTAACATAACTCACAACAGCAGGGGAAGTATGATTAATAGTTCACATTCCCATTGGAGGTGGTTTCCCTTAGCGCCTAATTTAGTGAGGTATAAAAAGGCGGTTGGACATAAAGAAATGGAATCCTATCGCATTGCAATATTCATTCAAAAACAAATTAATAACTTTGTTTTCAAAAAAGATTGTTTTTTCGTTTAGCAGATAATTTGACATGCATCAATAGGTTAAAAAAGTATGTAGCACGTGAACGACAGAGAATCATTTCGCGGTATTGCTTCGATAAAGTCAGTAAAATAATCTGATTAAAGCAAATACAAATAAATAAACATTCATGCAAGTAAACAATAAACTTTTAAAGTAAATACTAAAACAAAAAGTTTTTTAACTTGTTATGCATTCATTGTATATCTTTTTAAAACCAATGTATATCGGGTAGATAAGAGTATTTCAACTTTTTTATACAATGTGTCTTTGTTTTGAAAAACAAATAATAATTATGCTAGAAATTGTATTGAGAGTCAAAATATTGCCCAAAGAACAAGATGCTCGCATAAATTAACATTGGTAAAAATAGGTTTTCAAAATATTTACTCATGCTCACAGATGATGATTATATTTTAAATATAAATTTAATTTGTCTGCCTATTTCAAAATCATTAAAAAAATCATATTTTATTTACTGAAATTACCGCAATATAATAACTATATCATTTTTTCAAAAACTTTTATAAAGTAAATGGATTAATTAATATCACATATTTTGACTATCATGTTTGACTATTGAAATAGCAAATATAATCCCATTTTCTATCCATGTAATCATTTTACTTTGTGAAAATCATGACTTGGATTTTTAAATTACTCAAGCTTTGCTAAACTCCCGAACTACATGAACAAGTGAAAACCCAAACCGCTTATATTGTTATAAAAACATTAGTATTACAGAAAGCTTATAATTTTATTATAAAATTAGAATTTATAGTGATTAAAAGGAGACATTAAAAACTTATTTCTATATGTCATTTTTTGGTTATGTACTACGCTAAGAAGTTCGGAGAAGAAAATCAGCACTATATATTCCATAATTTCGGTTTTTAATTAAAAAAATAAGCGTAACCATTTCATCAGTACTGAAAATAATAAATCACTTTATATAAGAAGCTTCAAAGTTTATGCGAAAAAAAAAAAAGCGTTTTATATGTATTGGATAGATATGCATTTGAGTAGATTAATATTCACCATTATTTAAAAGATACAATTTGTGTAACACTGAAGAAAATTGGTGAAAGAAACTAGACGATATGAAAATGGGCTATTGTAGTTAATGCCATGAAAATATATAGTGAATGTATATTGTTCTAACTTTGTGCACAAAATTTGAATATAAAAGACTTGTTATTTAATACTCAAGCTCATTAAAATACACTCAAATATAATAAAATACATGTTTTAAATTTTTCAGGTGTTTGTTTAGAATGGACATAAAAGAAGACTCCAAACATTAAAATCTAACATGTTCAGCAACTGTTGTCCAGAGGATGGACAAAGAGAGAAGTATTTGCACATAGACTAACAAGAAATGAGGGAAATATGACATTTCACTTGCAACCCTATTATAGGAAATAAGAGGAACATTTTTTGCTGGACTAAGACACATAACTAGAAGGAACCGAGCATTTTTAATATGCTAAAGTACAGTTACTGACAGAAAGAGTACTATGTCATCGTTTATGAATGGTCTTTTTATAACTTTCCCAAAACGTTATTATCACATACATAAAAAGCGTGCATGATAAGCAATACCATGGGGTATTGTAAGTTTATATCACGCGTACTTATTGTCGTACCAATATGCAATTCGATGAAGTATACACTACTATTTATCATGTCTGATAAAGCTCTTCCGCACGGATATGAAATAAACTAACTTATATGAAGAATTACTAACTTGGAATATTTGGCACCTATCGCCTTTTAAATTGGCGCAGACCAGGCTAGCCGGGCTGGTCTTCACGATCACAATATCTCTCACTTTCAGTAGGACCTCGTCATAGGCTCCACAGACTATCCGTAGAATCTAGATGAAATCACTATAACCGTTCAGAAGATGCTATTTTGATGGTAGTATCAGTTGAATAGCTTTGTTTTATACTGAATTGATCACTATGCACGCTACTGCTACTAGCATGAATAATAATTGGACATATTGAAGTTGTAAGTCGTGATGATTGCTGAAGTCACATTTCATATTTGATAAGCTGAACCTTTTTGCCCCACTTTACACGGAACAAATATTGTCATAAATTTGAACTAAATATTTTCGTATTAGACAAAATACCAGTACAACGATAAATATTAGTCTGTAAATAATAGATCTTTTTCTATAGCATTTTTTACGTTTGCGCAAATATCCGACTAACCTTGCATATCGAATGATGAAATACATTGTTATTAATACATTCAAAAGTGTATATATATATCATATATATATATACTACTGTGCCCAAAAAGTAAAACCTATTTCAATTTACATTTCTGACCATATGTAATTTCAATTTTTTTCTTTTTTTAGGTTGTTGGCACCTGTCCTTGACATCTGTGAAATTTCAAAGTCACTCAAAAAATCAAGGTCACGTTGACCATTTTCTTCGATTACCGTGGTGTGGGACATTATAATTCCAATGAATTCCAAATTGTCAACAACAAGGTATATTATTTGAGTGTGATGCGTTGATTGCGTGAAGTTATTCGCAAAAAGAGGCCACATTTATGGAAAGACAACTCTTGGTTTTTGTGATAACGCGCCATCTCACACTGCATTGATTCTTCGTGCCTTTTCCGTCAAAATGAAACCCATATCTTCACAACCGCCTGATTTATCCCGTGCCACATCCGGCTGTTCCTTAAACTCAAAAGATCATTCCATGGACACCGTTTTGAATCAATTGAAGAGATCTCCAACGTGAATCACGCAGCTCACATGAGCATACAGATGAGCAGTCCTCAATTGCATGCTTTTTAGGCATGCGTGAGGGATTGGAAAGAAACATTGTCATGGGTGCTCTGGGTGTATATATATATAAAGCAAAAACAAAGAGCGCAGACCAACAACGGATGCTTGTACTGGCAGCACAGCGAGTGTGCAACGCTTTTACCCAGCTGCCTGCTATGCAAAAGTGACTGTATAGCTCAAAAACCTCTATCTCATACCATTCGACAGTGTAAAAACCCCTGATGTAAGCTTCCCTGCTCAGTGAGCATCTAAACCAGGAAAAGTGTCATTCACAGGATCCGATAGTGCCTCAGGTGCACCAGCCTCAAAATGAGCCTGCCATAAGCACTCATTGTGAGTCATTCAAAAAAAATCAGAGGTTTGACTGCAGCCATGTCAGGTTCAGCGCACTTTTAATAATGCAATGACTGTGTAAACATGCTGCTGTCCAGAAAATCTGTAAAACCCCGGAAAGGGTTAGTAAACCTTGGATAGAAATCAAACTCATAACATTCTAATGGTAGCTTTATAATGGAATACGTACTCAGATATATTATAAACCATGTTATTTCTGTTCTATAGATGACAGGATTCAAGTCAAAAACTCATTTAACGACGCATTCAAGACTTCAGTTTTAGCTTTATCGCATTTTATAAATGTAAATAAAATATACATATTATGACAGTTTAAATCTAACACATATTTTTACCAAACTTTTATAAAGTAGTAATTAAAGTTTTTAATAATATTTTATTCAGTCAATCAGATGAATTAATTTCTTTAAAAAATTTTTATTCTTAGAAAGATTTTTACTTATTAGTTTTAAGGTTATCGTCATTATGTTATTACATCAAGATATTTGATCCATTTTTTTCCTTTTCATTTGACAATAATTTAATAATTTGTAATTTTATCAATGAAAAAATTTAAATAATTATTACATTATATTTTACTATGATGTATTTTTTCAAGTATGCTAAATTTTATTTTATGGTTTTATGTATTATTATTACAATGGTTTCTACTTTAAAAAAGAAGAGCTTAAAATTTAGCTGCATAAAAGAACGGTTCACCGATTTCCTAATGATGTATAATTTGTAATAAAGAGCCATTAATGCTCTTTATGTTTTGATTTTTTAAATAGAAAAAGAACCATTATGAAGCGGAAGGAAAACAACAGACAATAAAAACTAAAATCGAATTCCGCTACAATAATTTCCTTAACTAAATAATCGCTTTCTCTCTGTTCATGTTTTTTGTTTGTCAATTAAAATGCCATCATTAACTCATGACTCAAATCCATGCGTGAAATAAACACTTTAAATGAAGTAAAATGACTCAATAAAGCTATTTAAATCTACTTTTTATTTATGTGGTTATTAAGAGAAATCTACGATTTAAAATGCTTGGTTGGATAAGGAATAACAAAAATTTAAAATACATAAGTCTTTCATTATTACCTCGATCTTTTTAATAAATTGTTATTGTGTAGATTTTATTTTTAGAAAAAAATGCTTTACAACGGAATGTTTTTTAGGTGCTATATTTGTTTTCAATGTGTTATTCTCATTTAAAAATTATATTATAATATTTAAGAAAATTATTCAATAACAATTAATATAAGTATTCTTTTTCTGTTTCTCTATTTAAAACTCTAATAATTTACTGCAAAAAAGCAACAATCTTAGATTTAATTGATAATAAATAAATAGATAGATTTAATTGCCCAGCAATCGCCATACATTGTCTAGACCATTCCTCAGAAGAGGATTTATACAACGAGCTGGTAATCAACGTATTGTGGTATACAGGTTTGGCAACCAGATTGTAACTTGAGTGTAGTTCGGTGGAGATACTTGAGGCACAGGTTGGAAAAGGAATAAGTTTAAGCTAAGATAAGCAGTAGCTTTATTGACACATGCACAAACGCCACACTCATACTATTAGAGACATACACTATTTAACACATTTAAAGACAGCTAATTATAGATTCGTGGAAGGTTTCCATCTAAGCTGAAAACCCGATACTCAAGGAGCGTGAATATATTTTTCTCTCTGGGGAGAGTCTGTAGGCCAACCAATGCGCCGGGATGGCTAAATACATTTCCTTTCGATATGAGACTGTAAATTAAACGTTTGTCTGAAGGAGAACAAGTTGCTCACCACTTGTACTTCCTCTCGGGTGAGAATCTCGAATCCCTACTGACCATTTCGCCTGAACGCCACAGGAACGTTCTTGCCAATGGGTAGGAGCAAACCCGATTCAGAGAATAATATTATTCGAAATGGCCCTTAATGATATTTAATTTTCTTTTTTACTCTTCAAGGGATACTACAAGAACAACAGCAAGTTAAGGGCAAAAAGAATGTAATTCAATGGTTGATTAGTTTTAAAAATTTATGAGTATGATGCAATTTTCCTTAAAAAACTGAATTAATTTTATAGATTTGTAAAAGTTGATGCATAACTCTTTGTAAAAGAATTAAAGTAACACCTGTTCCAGTTAGCAGTCTTCATGGAATAGTGTTTTATGTTCTGTGATGTAAAATACAAGCAAAATAATGTAAAATTAATTATTATATATTCCTGCAACAATATATGTTCATTTATGTATGATTGTAATACAAATTACCTGTAATTTTAAATGTACACAATAATGCATATTATGTAATTTTGGACATGTGTGTGTAACGGATATTATCATTAATTTTATGTATACATGCATATGCATTACACAAAAGTCTAATTTTTTGTTTTATATTTTTTACCGCTCCCACTGAAAAATTGTGGAATTGAGAAATATTTGCAAAAACTTCAGACAATCGTTAAATATCTTTTGAAATCTACTTTTAGGGCTCTAATATGTGAAATTATCTGAAAACTATCTAAACTTTCGAATTTTCAGTGCCTTTTTAGTTTCAAATTCCCTTTCCTTTAGAGCTAAAAAGTTGAAAAAATGTATACAGAAACAACTGTAAAAGTTTAGAAGAATCAATAAATGTTTTTCTAATTTTAACTCTGGAGTCTAGATATGAAAAATTAGTTTGAAAATGTAAAATTTATTAAATGAAATGTAATTTTTGACTTTGCACTGTTTTATTAAATTTTGGGGATTTTTTCTTTTCTCGTTAATGAGGAAAATTTGTGGAAACATAAAAATAAATAAAATGCGCAATTTGCATAATCAATAAATATTTTCTTGTTGGACTTTTAAGTGATATAATGGACAATAGCTGTGCACTAAAATAGACAATAGCTGTGCACTAAAATAGACATAGATATTAAAGATATGATTTTTTACAATTAAAAAAATTCATTCATAAATTATAGCTATTTGATTCCAGTAATATAATTCGCGATTTAAAAAAATGGTATGAGTTTTGTGTGAAATATACAATAATATACCAACATCACTTTGGCAATAATATATAAATGATTCTCATAATCATATTTTTTATTTTTAACTATGCAGAGTTTTGCAGTGGTTTCATTTCAGTAAAAATAAATTTAATAGATATATTTATATCGCAAAGTTTTTCTAAAGAGAACTCATTGTAAGAGAAGTATTTGAAAACGTCTGAAATATTTTTTGACCATTTCCTCTTTATCATCCTGAAGTCCGTTTTCAAATATTTTCTATCCTATGTTTAAATAATTTGCAAATAATCGACTATCGGTCATATACTGAAACTGAACAAATATTTTATTCATAAAGTTTTTTTTTTTTTTGAATACCCCATTAAACAAAATTTCCCAACATTCTAGCCACATAAACACTGAATTTTCCCGCCACCTCGAGTATTATAAAATTATTCGTATATTTTTAATATTTATTTTCTTATATGCAAAAATAACTACTAAATCAAAATCTGATACATATGAGGAAAGGGTTTTCAATAAAAAAATGTTATTGTGAACCATTGCAGAATATGAAGATGTAAGTAGGCTTAAAAATATAATTTATATTTTATTTAATGGAGTCTGAGATTTCTTCTTCCAAAAAAGGTATACTCAACCGGTGTCACTTAATATTTCTTTAATTTTCTGACTGAAATATGATGGCATTATTGTTCCAACTGTTACTATTATTCTCAGACAATTTGTAATTGAATTTGAAGTCTTGAAACATTAACATTGTTATTTGTATTAGAGATCTTGTTTGTATTTTGAGAAATGTATTAGGCTTTATATTAAGTTCATAAACACGTGCTTTATTAATTCATTTTAAACAAATGTGTAATAACATTATTGCAAATTCAGTTTTAAAACATTTGAAGGTAACTTACAACAAACAACAATTATATATATTTTTGTCAAGTATTACAAGTATCTGAAATGTATTTTAAAGTACTAATCAGATAGGGTGCAGAATACAGAAAATACGATATTAAATGATGCAATAGGCATCCAGAGCAACCTGGATAAGAACGAAATTGATATCAATCGTATTTATATATTTATGTATCTATCGTTAAGAAAATCAAATTATTTATTTCCTTATTTTTATTCAAACCCTTTATATTACTCTAATAAATCTGTTTTAATACCTTAAGTGTTGAACTAGGAGATATTTATTGATAACTCTAAAGTTTTGCAATTTTGTTTCTTATATAGATTTCTCCTACGCGTTAATGTTTTATTATTTTGTTATTTCTATTTTACATTCTACTTTTTATTTATAAATACTTATTCACAATTTTTCTTTACAATTTAATAAAACCACAATTCCTAATTCCTCTTACCAATGTTTTGCATCTGTGACTGAGATTACATCTCGATTCCTTAGGATTTTCCTTACTGACATTTTTTCCTAATAGACTTTAGCAAACCAAAAAATAGTCAAAATCTTAAATATTATCATGAATTATTTTTTTTATTAAAGTTTTTGTTAAAGATATAAATTATTAATTAATATTATTGATTTATTCATACTTTAATTCCTTGTTTGAAAATCTGTAGATTTTTAACTGTAAAATGGTCATATTCAATCAAGGAAGCTAATGAACTGCCACATGGACAGCTAACTGAAAACTTGAAATAGGTAAAAAATCAACACTGTGGGGTCAGTAGAGTAGGAGTGTCTTTCTTTCTAGGAAACTAACTGCTTCCACAATTCTCCATCTTCAATAAATAAGTATTAAATAGCGGGATTATAGAAATGCTGAATCAGCCAGGTAGGTGGGTCTAACTTTTAAATAGTGAAATTGTAGTTTTATTCGAATCTGCCTATGTGAAATTTCCTTTTCGTTTTTCTTGTTCATCCTATATGAATCAACCAGAAAACGAAATCTGGATCCTATCCGATCAACCGAAACCGATCCTATATGGTTGATCCTGTATCTATTTTTATCTGTGTACGTTTCTTTGGGAGTTATTGTTAAACTCCCAAAGAAACGTATGATCAAGACAATTTTACAATGCAATAATTACCTTATCATTTTATAGGCCCCCTATTTGGAGATAATAAATACCCGAGAAACACCTGAAAATCAGCTAATTTATGTTATCGACACACATATGTTTGCAGTTTTCAATTTTTTTTCAATACATATCACTTTTTATGTCTTAATATTAAAAACACAGCAAACGCACACAGGAAAGATGGATTTGAGTGACCAGCCCAATACATATCTATTGAAATATTGAAACCCCATTAAAAAAAAACTGAAACGTTTTATATTCCAAACATATAAATATCTCTTTTGCTTCCCAAATGACAAGTATAATATGTAATATATGTGGTATTGATATTTTTTTTTTTGAAGTGTTTGGTTGTCTTTTTGTAACATACTAAATGCGAACTAACTATAATATTCAAATAGGTATAATTTTTTTTTTTTTTAACTTTTACAATACTTGTAAACAATAGTTACAATACTTGAGGTTTAGTTTGTTGTTTTCATCCCACTTGGCTGGCCAGCTCCACGAGCCCATACGTGCTGCTCGCGATTGAAGGGAAGGAGCAGCTCTGTTGTGATGGAGCACCCCGTAGGTAGAAGTTTGACTTTTTGGCTCCATGATGCTTTACAGTCAAAGGAGACCGACCTACGGCTTAAAGTGATTCCGAACCACTACAAATATCTATGGCACTGCCGGGATTCGAACTGAACCGTGTGGCACCGAGCGCCAGAGTCTGTGGACACTGGCCATTCAGGTCCCAATTTTGTATGCCAACGGCACGCAAGCGTTCCCAGGTGGTCACCCACACAGTACTGACCGCGCCCATGATGCTTGACTTCCGGTGATTCTAACGAGAACCGGTATATTCAGCATGGTATGGCCGTTGGCTTCTCTACATACTTATAAAATTATAAACAATAAATAAACTAACTTAAAAACATTTTATCAGTAGTTTGCTACAGTTTTTAACACAGTGTGATAGAAATTTTCCATTGGAATTAAATATACATTTCAATATTATAATTATGCATCTGCTTTTAAAAACAATAAACCCTTCAGAAATTTCAATGACAAAATAAAATTTTAATTTTAATTTCTTGAAAACTATTTTTCAGTATCTCAACTTCAAACTGCATAGAGAAAGACTGTTTTTACTGGTTGTAAAAGCTTGGTAAAGGATTTTTTTTTCAAAAAGAATTAAGAAATATGCTTCACCTTTGTGGTTAATATATTATTGTTGAAATGTATTACAATTCTGACTGCTTATCATTTTAAAATTCGTATTTCGTGTGATATAATTCCATATTTAAAAACGAGTTAAAGAAAATAGATAAGAAACAAATTCTTCGCTTGTCCACTGGACCAATTTATTTGATGCGAGTAAAAAGCCACATGTGCTGTCAGAAAAAAAAAAAAAATATCTCACTTTTATCTTTCAGCAACTTTATTTTTACTGAACTGGATTCACTCCATGAAGAGAAGAAAGCATCCACACTGACTTCAAATGAAGGGATTACGTTGCAGAAAAAGTGGAGAACCCACAATGATGGAAAACGGCTTTTTTGAAATATTCATGAAGCTCCAGAAAGACTGATGACTTCAGGCTGCTGTGGCCGTTAGATGAAATGAAAGGTGTTCTGAACCTAATTCAGGATCTTTATTTCTTCAAAAAAGCGTTGATACCACTCCGGGCTATGCAGTTTAGCTTGCGTATTATCTTCCATGGAAAGGATATGCTGCAGTCCGTTCACATTTGATTGGCGTGTGTTTGTTTTTTCTTGGAACACTTTCGTTGTATAATTTGTTTACAGAAGTGAGGGATTTATTGGAAAATTGATAATAATTTAAACGATATGCTGATATGCATCTGACCTGATAGAATTTTTTTTTAGCAGATATTAGCTATTTATTTATTTTTTTGAGTTTTTAACTTACAGTGAAAATTGGAAAATATTTTCACGTTCACAATTTATACCATTCGCAATTTATAATTTTGAATATATTTTTAAAGAATTAATCTTTTCCAAGTTGTTCTTAGGGATTTTAATTGTACCTTAGAGACTTTTCTTTTCTTTTTTTTTTTTCTTAGAAGAATAATTAGGTTTGAATTTCGTTTTTATTCAAAATAGACATTTTTAATAAGGCATTTATTGATTAAATATCCTAAGTATTATTGACAAATTTATTGGGTGCTTTCTGAGAATTTTTATATTTATTTATTTACTTTTTTGGGAGGAATAAACAAGATATTTCCACTTAATGTTTTAACGTATACCCTTTCATATTATGCCAAATAATAAACTGAAATAGCAGATATTTTTGTCAAGTAACAAACAAACAATTTGTATAATTTATTGCTCTAAATTTTATAATTTATTCAATTAATATTTTAAAAACTAAAATTAAAAGTATTTCTATCTTAGTTTTCAATAATAAAAATTAAAAGAAATGTTAAAGAAATAGAAAAAAAAAACTATAAAAATAAATAAATAATCGAAATTTTAACACAATTTATCTCCTTTCAGATATAACTAAGATGAATCTAAAAAAGCCAAGATAAATCTCATAGTTAACGTTTTAAGAGAATAATTTAATATCTATCTTTAAAAATATACCGGAAAAAAATTCAAGAATTAAATGGTTTTTCACTTTTCGATTAATTAAATCGTTTTTGACTTTCATAAAAGTGGTCTAGAATTTAGAAATCATATCTGAGACCCTTTAGATTTATGAACCAAATTGTAAAAATAATAAATGCCATCGAATACAAAAAAGACAATAAAAATGAGCAAATTAAACAAAGAGGAAAAGGAAAACTTCATTAAATGAATTGGTGAATAAGAAATTGCTAATAACAAAAGCAATTGGGTAGTTCGAAGATGAGGTTTAACTGATCCCTCAATTCGTGATCTGATTATTCTTAGTTATGATGTATGATCTGCGCCATCTTCCCAAGCTGCACACAAAATTGTCGGCGATGATCATCAAGATCTCTCGTTGAACAGTAACCCGTCTCCCCAAATCTTATCTCTATAGTATGATGTATGGTCAGCACAATTTTTAACATACTGCACACAAAAATTGTCTACAGGACCTTTATCAACATGATCTCTTGTTCGTTCCTACGATAGTATTTTCTTCGGCTTATGAATAGTTTCTGAAATTGCTGTCGAGTAGCAACCCACTTCTCTAAAAATAATTCCGTTTGATTTAATCACTACATCAGGGGTCTCAAACTACGGCCCGCGGGCCAAATCCGGCCGCCAGAGTCATCAATCCGGCCCGCGACAGCGAATAGCTTATTGTTTCTGTAATAAGATGGATGAAAAAACACAGAATGATAATAACTCAGTTTTATTGACTTGCTAGGTAAAAAGCTTAATGACAAGCATAATACTCAAAAAGTTTAACTTAAGCATAACAACTAACAAATAATTGAAATTAATTCCACTAACATTATAAACTAGTGAACATCCCGCGGTTACCCTCGGTAGTTATGTTGAGGTAAAGAGTATCGCATATGTATGTATATCGATGTTTGGAATGTATATATCCTGAATTAAACGTATGTTTTTTAACCTGAAAATCCCCTCAGGAACGGAAAAGCTAAATTAAAGCATGGGCGGTTAACTACTTGCAAAAATACTGAGATTTATGTAATTATGATTTTTCACTGACAATAGTTTTGTAGTCAGCAAGCGTATGCTCGCTCAGGGCGGTCTAGAAATTATAGTTAATGGCAGAAAAATTAAAACGATTTTGGCCCTTGGGACTTACTGGAGTAAACAGTATTGCCCTAAGGCTGGAAAGTTTGGAGACACCGAGTCTAAATTGTTAGACATGGTCAGTATCATTTTAACAGGATATATATAAACTTATAAGATCTTGAATAACAAGATCTCTTATTCATTCCCACTTTATATTTCTGCTTATTTTTCTGCTTATGAACAGCTTCTCCTTTGAAAGTTCAATCACTCCTCATCTCTCCTAACTTTGATGCAGGATAAGCGCCATCTTTTTATGATACACACAATACTGTGTAAAATTTAATAAAAAAAAAAATATCTTGTTCATTCACTCGTCAGTATTTGATTCAGTTCAAGAATATCTTTATGAACACGTGGTTCAATAACAACATGCTTCCCTAGAAAGTCCCATGTGTTTTCACGAGATTCCAGTCATGTGAACTTGCGAATCATTAAAATCACAGAATGCCTTTATTTTCTGATAATTCTTCCACAGCAACTTTAGGATGTGACGTAATATTGTCATTCATGAAAATAAAAATTTGGACTGACATCCCTCTGGGAAAGATGAAGTGAAAAAGAAGGGATACCCTTTGCAATCACTAAGTACCGTATCGTTGTTTAAAATCTACTGCTTTTTATATATCTGGCGATAATGAAATCTCTTGGATGAGAATTCAGGCACCACATATTGATGATTTTCAGTCACATTATAAGAATGCATTAAATGATTCAATCTCTTTATTCCAGATATTCGTTTAGACAAAATGTATTCGAATTTATGAAGATCATTCTACTTATCACTTGTTTTCTCTGTAGCAAGGAAATTATTTTCCCGATGTGTAGACAATGTACAGGGCTAATAATCAACTTTGGTAGGTTTATAAATGTACCTTGTACTTGAACATGTAAGCCTGTATAACGGTCCGGTTTTAGTTTTTTTTTTTTTTTTTTTTTTGCACAATCGCATTAAAAACTACTACATTATTTCATTTAGATCACCCTAATCTGTCACTCCATCTAGTGGAAACTGGAAATTCTTTTGTCTTTACCTATGTGTCCTTTAAAATTTCAAAGTTTCTTTAAGTGGATTTATTTTTCTTCACATTGGGTGTTTACTCTGAAAGCTAAAAGGCTAATTAGAGAGTGCAGAAATGAGACATAAAAAACTATAAGTTTGCAGTGGTGTCAAAAAATGAAGTTACTTTAGTAACCAGAACTGAACAAGTAATATAAAAACAAATTTTTAAAGTCAATTCCTTCTTTTTTTTCACTATATTGCAGAGAATCCCTTTATAAATAATTTTCATTCAGTTTTTAAGTTTATCTGGCGCCATCTATTGGTAGATATATGTAACTTAAATCTGAAAAAAATAAAATTAATTAATTAAATTTAATCAATGAATTAATATTTGAAGAAACTATTAACATCCAGTGTCATACACTACAAGTTCAAAAAAAATGTAGTTGAACTTGAGTGGATGAATAAGAAGTATTTTATGAACGATTGAAAATTTGAACAAGATATATAGGGAGAGTGTGAGCTAATAGAAGGAATTGAAAAAAATTAGAATTATCACCTGGGTTTCATTTCCTCGGGGTATAATGCGTCGAAACTTCCAGAATGGGGCCATTATCTCCGTCCAGAAAGCCATAAATGGGGCATTATCTCCGTCTTGTTCAGTCCACTGAATGAGTTAAATCGCAAACAGCTAAAGTGGACAGTCTGATTACCGAGGGTCCGGACCACGAGAACCAACAGAAAAATATACACTGCATTTTGCTACACCTAAACTTGAATGAAAAATTATGTTCCAATAACAATTATGTCCTCAAAGTTTAAATTTACCAGAACCATTAGCAACAGATTTTACGAACTCATCAATATTTTCAAAGGTTACCCCATACATAATAAATCGTTGATCTATTTATATGATGAGTTTTATTTAGGACATTAGGAGTTTCTTCATTATCATAAATTATCATAACGCTCCGTTTGTCAGATAAAGATAAAGATAAAAAAATGCTTAGATTTTTTATTTAAATCAAACAAATTTATTGAAAAATCTCGCTACTCTCTCAACCATACTGTTCGAGAAATAGTGAATAGTATTTAGCGATATGGTCGATTCTCTGAACACACTACAGGCAGTTCATCGGTTTCAACGAGATTATGGATGATTAAATTTAGCTTCTAGATTTTTTTTGGCTTGAAAAATGACACACTATGAAATAGTTCACCTTACAATAAATACCTGCATGCATATGCTAAGTTAAAGTGTTGAGCAGTGGCAAGTTAAAGAGACAATTAATGTAATGTAAGTAAAAATAAGAATTGGCATAATGCGTAACAAAATTAAAATTTTATCAAGAAAAAAGACTTATTATCAAAGTATGTGTCCCAACAGGTACATCGGACTAGCGGGAGTGTAGGAATAGAAAGAGGGTCAACTGTATTTCGACGTTATAAAGAGATTCTGCGCCCTTGAAACCTTGCTGTAAGCGATTCCAAATTTAATTTTCAACGATGATTCATCCTAGGTCTAATGGTCGAGTGACTAACTCTATGACGCTTGATGCCACAGGTTTTCGGTTTGAGTTCCGGCTGTGCCCGGGTTGTTTGTAGTAGTTCGGAATGCACTTTAAGCCGTTGTTCCCTGTTTAATATGACTGTAAGACATAAGGCTGACAACCCTACCCCATATAAAGAAAACATCTCATGTTTCGGATTCTGTCAGTAGGCAGAATGGCCTTTGACCACCATGGGGCTGTTGCACCACTGAAGAAGAATATGATTCATTCACTTTTGCAATGATGCAACCTCAGGTATCGTACGCATAGCATCTTCAAGCAATCGTGTCACTCATCTTACCCATAATAGAAAATTAGATTCATACGAATATTTTATGTTATATCTTTGGCCCCACAATTCTGTTCCAATGCTCACACACCAAAATTCTGCCGAACACCTGCGTTGTCAAACAAACATTTATACCTGCGCATGTGCTGGTGCCAGGTATATTGATTGAATGTTAAAAGTCTCCACCACTGAGTGTAGAAAGGTAAACATCCGTTTTAAAATCTCTTAGCATCATCTGTCAATATTTGCTTTAAAAATGACATCTCCTCGTTGCGTTTGTAGAGCGAGTCGCAAATGAAAATGAGATCAGATTTTCCCTATGTTAAATCTTGGGGAACTCATTAATCAAAACGATTTGTGTAGTCAAGCTTCACAAAGTGCTCCTGAATGGAGGAATTTCATATTTTAACATTTCTACAGATGCATACGTCATATAGAGAGGATTATTCTCGATCAGTGTTTTAATCTGATCTTCATCTACTATGGACTTTCTACCCGGCGTTCTTGAGCATCAAGATTGAAATCACCAGTTTTAAGTCTCGCAAACCAATTTTGCATAGTTCTTTAAGACAGAAGCATTAAATGTTTATTTACTTCCACATTCAAAGGCTTATATGATTCGCCACAATTAACGTATCGTAAACAAATATTTTAGCAAATATGCTAGAAATACCTTTTAAAATATTAGGGGGACAGTAAAATAATGTCATTTTTTACATTAAATTCAAACAGATAAATTTTACTAAGTTTTTAATTTTCCTCAATAATATAATCAACCTCGTTGTAAACAACCTTTGGCCATCTAGTATGCAAAGTTTCATTGCCGGATCGATGAAAATCAATGGGATTTTGTCAAATATCTGGAGATGGTATTTAGAAGTGCATCGGAATTTTAAAACATTTTTGCCACTTAGAAAATGTTGTAATGATTCAAAATAAATGAAAATTCGATAGCGGAAGATGGGGCGAGTACGGTGGGTGAACCAATACCTCCCATCTAGATTCATTAATTTTTTCAGGGTTCGTCTTGCGCAGTGCGGTCTTGAATTATCGTGTTGCAAAATAATGCCTTTTCTGATGACAATCGCTGGGCATTTTCAATTAAAGATTGATTTACTGAATCCAATTGTCCCCAGTAAAGATCTGCATTCACAGTTTGTCTAGGTTTCAGCACTTCGAAATGCAAACCAGCGAATACCCCCACATACATAAAAGCGCCTTTTTTTGGGGTGTAAACCTGAAGAGCCCCTACTTTTTTTGCGTTTTTGATTATCATAGAGGACCCATTTTTCATCTCCAGAGATCAAGCAATCAAAAATGCCTCTCTTTATTGTGCCGCTGAAGCAATATGTTGCATGTGGTGGATCTGTTGGCTTTGTTTTTCTTCGGATAGATTATGCGGAACCCAAAGGACTGCTCTGCTTACTTTACCAATCTGCTGCAAATGTTCTTATATGGTCGACCAAGGTTGATTAAGAGTTTGATAGTTCCTCGAATGTCTAAAACGGAATTTGATTCCTCTTCAGGCTCTTAACATTTCATTGTCTAAAATTGTTGGTCTTCCTAATCGGTACGAGTCGGAAAGATCGAAATTACCGGATTTTTGAAAAACTGGACATTTATGAACGTCTAAATGTGTTTGGATAAACAGCTCAAATATTTTTGGTACTAACCGTTGTGTTATTAGCCTTGTGAAATTTAAAAAGCATGCCAATGCCGGATATGTACTTCTTCTTCTATTTGGCTGGTCATTTCACCATAAATTACAAAAAAATTTAAAATTTTATTATTTACGAGTAAACAAGTCACTCTAAACTTAAAATATCTTTGTCACGACTTTGAAGTACACAATGAGTTGATGAATAACTAACGAATATCGACATGCGCCAAAACTGCATTACTTTCAGGTCCGCCTAATACATGTCATTTGTTTTCAATCATTCCATTTGTTTTCAATCTCATATTAAGACCTGTCTTACGACATCTACTGAACGACCCAATACAACCATTTTTTCTTTTTCCAACAGCATTTTGCAGTTATTTCTACATCAAAAACTTTAAAATAATTTTTGTGTCCTCTGTTGAAGTAATAAACAAATAGGCAAAAACATTTCAAGGACAAATCTTACTTAACTTTCAAATCCTAATCTTCTCACAATGACCCAGTTTAAATAGATCTCAAGTTTTATTTCGTTTTAAGAGTGGTTGTTCGAAAGCTTTGCGACTTTAAAGTAGTTTTAAGACATTAGCATAAAGGAATCGACGAATTTTACAAGCACAAGGAAACAATTTATTTTAACGGTTATTTGCACTCCGTGAATTTTGTTTTCACAATGTTTTCTTTGAAGATGTTCTTAAAATATTTTTTTTTAAACGTGTTTGGGATATTTAAAGTGTGTTTCTTATCTTTATGTTGAACTTGAAAAGTATTTATTTTATTTTTAGATGTTTTAAATGTGTGCTAAAAGGTTAGATCTAGTTATGATATATTAGAGATTATTGTTTGTATTTCATTGCCATTTTGTTTCTTATGTTTTCAAAAGATAGTTTTTTAAATCGATAAATGTTTTCTATGAACTTATTATTCCTAAATCGTTTATAAATTAAAAATCGATGCATATATTTTAAAATTTAAATGTAAAAATAAAAAGTAATAATCATTTGGTAAGTGCAGCGATTATCATCGACTAACATTTTTCGTATGGCCGAAGCATTTTCTGGAACTACAGTTGATGAAGGTCTTACTGTGTGTTCTTGTTCCAGCAGAGAACTTCGACCTCTGCGAAATTCTGTAAACCATCTAAATACACTAGCACGAGATGGATCTTCGTCTCCATATGCTAGTTGTAGACGTTTAAGGCATTCTTCTTGATTTATTCCCACTTTAAAATCATAGCACATTAATGCTCTCGCATCAATTCCATTTTCCTTTCTTCCAAAATCTATTCTATGACAGCTACATTGCAATTGTTGCCACAAAATACCGTCTGAGGCCATAAAAGAATTCAAATTTACAAATTTAACGAATATTTCTTTTCCTGCGTTTGTCGTCTGCCACTGTCTCAAAAATTTCAGAGTTACCCTCGTATCAATCGTGAGGAAGTGTTGTTGTGGGTAAGAAATTTCTGTTTAACATTTTGTTTCAGTATGCGCGAGATTAGATTTTAATCCAGGATACACACTAGAGTTTAAATAAAAATTATTTAGTGCTCACAGAAAATATTTCTAGGAAAGCTATCGCTGTATAGGACTAACATTTAGTCCTATACTAATAATATTTTATAGGAAAAAACAAGAATATTTGTAAACCTTTATATTAGAGTCGTTGATTGTCTACATATTATATCTTTTTGCTATGTTATAATATCTTAAAACCAAAACCTGTTTTTATATTTAAAGACGTTTTTTAGGTGTTTCCTCACAAAGTACTGAGGGGTTCAGGGTGAACAGATGATGTTTGGAATATGTGAATTGTTATTGGTGATGAATGGTGTTGAATTAGATATTTGCAATTTTTTCAGAACAAAAATAAATTGACTTGTTCATCTAATGTAATAATTAGGCATGGTGTTGAACTGGAAACTCGCGCGTAAGCTAAAGTAGGATGGTAAAATGTTTGCATTAAATGAAGGCATTTATTGAAGTTACTTCTTTCAGAAATGAAGAAACTTCATCGTGAAATTGTCAACTATGTGCGGTTTTCCAACACTGTCAAAATATTTGGTGTTAATATTTTAGTTTCAAAATCAAAATTTGGTGTTAATATTTCGCGTTTTCTATTAAAGAACAATCGAAATACTTGGTGTTAATACTTCGGGTTTTCTATTACACAACAATCAAAATAGTGAGAAATTTAAAGAAAAAATTACGGGTTTTTTTACAAAAATATGTGGTTAAAAGATTCGTTAATACTTCGGGTTTTCTGGTACACAACAATCGAAAGAACTTCGGGTTTTTTGCCCATTTTTCAAATTCGGGTTTTCTGGTACACAACAATCGAAATACTTGGTGTTAATACTTCGGGTTTTTTGCAAAGATTTGTTAATATCTGTTTTCTGGTACACAACAATCGGTTAATATTTTGGGTTTTCTATTGCACAACAATAAAACTGGGCAATTTGAAAAAAATTCCTTTTAGAAAAAAACAAAATGAGGACACATTTTTCAAAAGACAAATGTTTGTATCTCGAATGGAATTGGAATGATGAGGAGACTCGATCGGGAATTTTTTTTTTTTAACATTGACAATCGATCTAATTTATTTCGAGTTTTCTATTATACAAGAAACAAATACGTATAAGTTTTAGAGAAAAGTCTTATAGGAGGAAATCTGTATTTGTTCAAATGTACTATGTTATGTAAAACATAAGTACGACAGATCTGTCAGGTATTAGTCGTACAAAATCATGTTGAGATCCCTATTTTAAAAAATAATAATCAATTATTTTATAAACTAATTTTATTTTTGTTCATAGTCATTTTTACAGTTCTGCTCTACAGTTTCTACTGTCGTCACGGTTTCTGTAAGCTTTCCACAGCAATGACATTAATGATTCACATTGAAAGTAATGATAAAAATAATGATTCACGAAATGATGATGTGATGATTATTAAGGTGAAGAAGATAATGAAAAGTAATTGTTTGCAATAGACAAACAATTACTTTTAATGGGAATCATTGATGCGATATTTTATAAAAAAAATATAATATGATTAACATTCAGGATAAATTCTACTATTTGTGTCAAAATTTTTTACATGCCTCTGAAAAATATAAAAAAATAAAGAAAATACAAATAACAAAAAAAATAAAATAATTACAAATATATAAAATATAATTACAAAAAAGTAAAATAATTACAAATATATAAAATATAATTACAAAAACAAATAAAATAATTACAATAAATGTGTTAAAAAAACTTTTAACAATATTTGAGAGTCAATATGTTTTTGAATATGAATTAACCAATTTATCATAGGTCTATAAACAAAAAAAAAATAAAAGTTTAAAAAGTTTGCAAATAAATTAAGAAAATGAATAATTTACACAAAAGGCTTTTGATTAAAATTTTATTTTCTTTACAAACATCATTAACAGTTCTAAAATGTAACTGCATTTTTTTTTTGAATAAAAATATTAAATGTCTAAGTATTCTACTCCGCAATACAAACTTACTACACAGTGAATGAATGTTTGTATGGTTGAATACTCAATATAATGTTTTGTTCATAAATCATCATTAATTTAATATTTAGAGCATCTTTAATTACCTTTCGAGTAATACCTTTTTTATTACACTCCTTCCTTGACAAACAAACACCGTTTGGATACTTGTTTTATAAATCTCTTTTTTAAATCCTTGAGTGAAATTTTAGTAGTTATTATTTTTAAAAAAACACTTTTGTCAAGTTTCGATCAAGTGCACGCGTTTTTCTATGCCTATAAACTGCGTAATTATTTTAAAAGAAGTGTTCTAAAGCCGATGTTTTAAGCCTTTCAACAAAGGATTTATTTTTCAAGTGGTTGAACATGTCAAATAAATTGAAAGGATTTTGCCCAAATCTCCTTTTTACGACTCACAACATTATGTGGAAAGTTTAAGAATAAAAACAGTTGTTTGCATACAAGCATCCATGGCTATTTTTTTAACCACACATTTTAGTTCTCTTGGTGATGTAAAAATGATTTTTAAATAAAATGTTCTTATAAAGTGATGTGTATCTTATGTAAAAAGCACATACAGGATCGTATTTTCTGATAGACAAATGGCTGCCTGGTGTACAATTTGGTAGCGCTGTAGCCATTAATGCCGCAAGGCTTCAGGTTCGAATCGTGGCTGTGGTGTGGGTGTTTGTTAGTGGTTCTAGATCCAAGTTAAGTTCTGTTCCGGTCTCATTAATATAAAGTGTGTAAAATTTCACCGTACAGCGACAAAACAAACCAAACCATGGACAAATGTGTAGTCCCCGGGCTATTTGTCTATTTTGAAACGATTTGTAAATAAGATCTTTTTACTTTTTGTTGTATGTAATAAACAATATATATAAATATATGTATCTCGCTAAAGGGTAGGAGGAAGTTTGGTTACAATATATTATTTTTATATGGTTATTATATTATTTATTATTTTATTTATGGTTATTATATTAATTATTTAAAATCTAAAATAAAAGGGTTATGTTTCTGCCTATTAAAAGTAAAGCTTCCAAAAATTTAGAATTTTTTTTAAGTATATATAAAACCATTGTATTATATACATATTAATCAAAAAGGGTGAATTAAACAATTATATTTTAAGCTAATATTGTTATCGCATAACAGCTTTTGTTAGATATTTTTAATAAAATAAATTTCAATTTATAAACAAGCAGTTCAAACATTTCTAGAAAAAACTAAAATTTATATTACAAAAAATTTTTATTAATGAAAATTTAAAATTCGTTTTAGTTTTTTCACATTCTTTAGATTTCTTCGTGTTTATATTTTTTTGTGAGAGAGGGAGGTTTTGGTTTGTCGCTCTACGGTCATCTTATGCACTCTTTTGGGTTGAACAGACCGAACCTATAGTTTAACGTGGATTCCGAACCACTCACAAAAATCCATGTCACCGCCAGGATTCGAACCTGAAGCCTGGGATACCACAGACCAGAGCGCTAGCCACTTGGCCACCAGGCCGCGAGAGAGAGGGAGGGGACTCGGTAAGAAGAAAATATCTAGGGGCCCCAAAGTGGGTTAGTCCGGCTCTGCCTACATAGATTATAGAACAAATTTCATGTGTAGTAAAAATTTTTTTTTGTGTTTAAAGTTAATAAGTATACGAAGAAATTATTAGAAAAGGCATAATATAGATGGAAAAATCTAACGATATGCTATGCATTAAAAATATATATAACAAACAAAAATAATAATTAAATAAATAAATATAAGAAGCTTTAAAAAATTAAATAAGATTTAAGCTATGCATATTACTGCAACGCAAAAAGAATTGTTTTGTTAATTTGAATGCATCTGATTGTACTAGTGTCTCATGGGAATCAAACTTAAGACAAGTAGATGCTGAACAATTATACTTAAAATTTGCCTTTATTCGCTGCTTTTCTACAGAGAACTGTCTCAATACAATGGTTTGTTATTATTATTTTCTAATACACGTTTTGGGGCGATAGCAATATTTTAGACCAGGTCCATGAACTCGTGCTGTCTCATGAAAGGAGGGAGGGGGGCAGCTAGCTGTGATGAAGCCCCCGTAGGTAGAAGTCTGACTTGCCTCCGTATCATTGAAGATGAGGGCAGCGCCTTCTGGGAAAATTTTTAGGGAAACTACTCGTCATTTACTTATATGGGAGAAAATGGGAGAAAAATCAGGAGAACACCCCAGGTAGACCGACTCATGAGGCAAGATGCTGAACATCACAAACGCCATCCAGGTTGCCTCGCTTTTTGAAACAGTGTCTACAACAAACCCGCCAGTGGATTGAACCTCAAAACTAATGCTCACCAGCGGCTCATGTGAGCCAGTTGAGCTGAATTGTTATTATTCTAAAAGTTTTTCAATACATAAATGGGTTCAATTAAATGTTAAAAATAAAAAAATAATAACATTGTAACTCAATTCACTCACTTACTCATTTTATTATTTATTGTATCAGTATTGTTGTTTTGTATTATAAAACGAGTCAGTCTTATTATTGCATTGTATAATTTATTGTCTCAGTATAATTAATATTGATTCATGTTAAGTTTAGTGTGGTTTGTCACTCTATGGTCATCTTTTTCACACGAGGGGTAAACTGATTCGGGACCTACAGTTTAAAGTGGATTTCGAATCACTAACAAACATTCATGCCACTGCCAGGATTCGCACCTGAAACCTGTCATATTGAGTTTAAGAAAACTGAATTCCAAAGTCAAAAGTCACATATATAATGACATTTAAAGAATTATCCCTTAGTATTTAATCATCATTTTAAATTTTTGGATTATTTGATACCATTGTTACTAAATCAAAATGTCCAACTTCTAAATTAAACTACTGATGTGTAAAGTTTTTTACATAATGTTTTTAAGAACTAGGTTACAAAAAAACGATGTACTATAAATAAATTCAAAAGTCTAGATATTAAAATTGTGTTAGATAAGGGAAAAATTGATATTGATTTATTTCTGTGAGGAAAAAATTGCATCGCATTTTTTTGCCTTCCCCTGGCTGATTAGCGAAGTGGAAAAGTATTTCATTTTTATTCCGTGTATTTTGACGGGGAAATGACACAGAAATTTGAAACTTTTGGTTGGAATATCATCGCAAAATTGTTCTTTTTTTTTCATTTCCAGGAACAATATTTCATCACCTGACACATAAATCGGATTTAAGAAAAATAAAATACGTGACTCAATGTTGCCGTTCCACCTCATAATGTAGGATTACGAGATAAAGATGCCAGATGGATTGATAAAACATCGCTGTTTTCCTATGCTGAAGTGTGATGAGGAATCTAATGATGATTTTTTTGCCAAAGGCACTGAAATCATTAATTTTAAAATATTTAAACTATAAATAGTTTATTTATATATAATATTATTACTTCAGCTATCTGATATACATGTTGCAGTTATTGTTAATTTGTTTTAAAAGTATAATTTTTTCCTCATGAATCAACTGAACATAATGATTACCTTGTTGGAGATAACAAGACTAATTCTTTGAGTCATTACTGTAATTATATTGTGTTGTTTATTGAGTCAGAATTGTTGTTGTATTGTATTATATATTGATTCAGTATTTTTATTGAATTGTACTACACTACGTAAAAAAAAGTAGAAGGACACTTGATTTTGTAACAATAACCGAAAAATATTTTATTTTTACTAAAATTTTTTATTAGAAACATTTTACAAATATTTTAAAAATACAATTTTAACATTAGAATTATGATATTCAAACATAAAATATTAATGGCAACAAAATTGCTTCTCTTTTTTTGAAACTTTGTAAAAAAAGAAGAAGGACAGCATTATAATGAATGAAAAATAGTGATTTTAATAAGGAATGTTCTTCCCACTGGCCTTTTTATAACTTCAAATATTATGTTTGGAAGTGAATTGTATAGAGATTGAACTTTTGTTTGACAAAAATTGTCCACGAGTCATTCAATGCTTCTCGAAGCTGAGTTAGTGAATCAAATTGCCTTCCATCAGCATAAACTCGACGAACTAGCATTGCCCAGATGTTTTCCACTATATTAAGGTTAGGACTTCTGGCTGGCCATGGTAAAACATCCACTTTATTTGTTAGGAACCAATTTTGATTCCAGTCGCGGTGTTAATGGAAGCTCCGTCTTGCTGAAACTTCCACTCTTAACCCCCAAGTCAGAGCCATAAGGAAGAAGCTCGGAATTCAGCACTTGAATTTAGTCTGTATGTTTTTGCCTACCATTTAAGAAAACCAGACTTGTCCTTCCTCCGTACCCAACAGCCAACCAAACTATTAAACTCCTTCCCCTCCCATTTGTCGTGTTGAATAGTATTCGTCTTCATTCCCCAGACAATGGCAGTAGTGCTGATATCCGTCTGGACCGTCTAGTTAAATTTCTTTTCATCGGAAAATATCACAGAAGTCCATTCTGTAGTCCAGGACATGTGCTCCTTAGCCCACGCTAAACGGTTATCAATGTGAGCTTGTGTCCACTTAGGATGGTGTTTCCGTTTTTTGAAAATGAATTTTTAGATCTTTTAATATAGTTGTAAACTGTTTTTCGTCACGTGATTAAGTCCTGCTTGATTTCTTGCCTTTGAAACACTTCCTTTGTTCTTCTTAAGCACACGAACAAGTTTTCTTTCATCACGTGGTGTTAACTTTTTCGGTCTACCAGTCTTCTTTTCTTTCCACTTTTATAAGGATTTCTGAGAAAGTTTGAAACTGTATTGGGGTTCACCTGCAACAATCGAGCAATATCTCTGACACCTTTACCATCATTTTGATATGCGGAAATTTGGCCTTTTGAAAATCGCTCAAAGGTATTCCTTTAGGCATTTTTGAGAACGGAGAAAACGGCGTAACTTTTAAACAAATTAGATTTTTTTGTCAGAAAAGGATAAAACAAAGGGCAAAATCACTATTTTAAAGAACAACTCACTAAATTAAATATATTAGCAAGTGTCCTTCTATTTTTTTTTACGCAGTGTATATTATTTATTACGTCAGTATTGTTATGTTATATACTGAGTCAGCATTGTTATTGAATTTGAGTCAGTATTGTTATTATATTATCTATTGAGTCAGTATTGTTATTATATTTATTGAGTCAGTATTGTTATAATATTATATATTAAATCAATATTTCTTATTACATTGCATAATTTATTGTGTCAGTGTTATTGTTGTATTGTAAAATAAGTCAGCATTGTCATTGCATTTTATTATTTACTGTGTTGTTGTATTGTATTATAAACTATCAATATTGTTATTGCATTGTATAGTTTATTGTGTCAGTATTGTAATATTATGAAATCAGTCAGTAATATTTTGGATTGTATAGTTTATTGTGTTAGTTTTATTCTTATTGTATTATACAATGAATTAGTATTTTTATTACATTACAATTTATCGTGTAAGAATTACTGTTGCATTATATTATAAAATGAGGCAGTATTGTTATTACATTGCATAATTTATTGTATCAATATTGTTGTTGTATTGTATTATGAATTGAGTTAGTATTGTTTTTGATTTATATAATTTATTGAGTCAGTATCGTTGTTCTTATTGCGTTATTTATTAATTCAGTATTGTTATTGTATTGTATTAATATTGCGTTAGTATTGTTGTCAATATAACTGCCGTATGAATTAGAGAATGAATAATAATTTCTGGGAAGATTTTCAAGGTTGATAACACATATTTGGTTCATTGGACAAGATTAGGAAATCTTTAACAAAGTAGTATGAAACTACACACTATCATCCCATCTCTCTAGATCATCTAATACTCTGGATAATCCCCATATATTCAGGTTGCCTCAATAATATCTTGCAAAAATTTAAAGCCAAGAACATAACTAAGCAGAAGACAGAAATAAGCAAATTTTGTATCGGTATGTATGAGTAGAAAAGATGAATTTGAAGTGGCAGAGAGAGCTATTTAGATCGTAGCTGTGAGCGGTTCGCTGGTGTAAATCGGCATTTTCCACAGAGATTTTGGGCAACGTATACCATGAAAATGTATCCTTTTAATACAATTTTTATGGCTTATTATAAATGATATTCTTTTTTGTGTGAAATTTGAGTATGTGTTATAATGAAGTTTAATCTTTGAAAAAATGGCTTCCTTTTTATAATTCAATTAATATATTTCTTAAAAAGACAAAAAGATTACACGAAAATTAAAAACAATACAAAGTGTCTTTTTTTTTCCCAACAAGATAACTTTTGAAAGATAAAATATATAACTTATATTTATATTACGTAATTTACGTCGAATGATAGATATACTTTTATGTTGTAAGCCTCAAATATTTAATATTTAAAAAAATAAGAAAACCTAAAAATTAAAATTGTCAAAGTTTTTAATACTTGCACTGCTACGAGCTCGAATATATGGACATGGTCTTGATTTTCAGCAAAGGAATCAATGATTAGACATATATATAAAGGCAGTATATTGAAGGTATTAAGGTTGTTTTGTAAAAAAAAAAAAATTACAATATAGGTTTGTATGAAAAAATTCCAGTTATTTTTGGACACATGACCCCCTGGTATATATTAAAATTTATAGATCTTATTATCAAACTAAAGTTCATAGAATAAAGGTAAATAAGTAGGGCATTTATGCAAATTATTATAACTTCAGTGTCATAACATTTTTAATAAACTTGTGAGAAAATGGTAAAAACTAAAATCCAGAGAATCACTTTGAAAGACACATTAATGGGTCCTTTTTGACATTAAAAATTTTTTTATTACTAAAGCCTTACTGTTGATGGATTTAAATGCGGTTTGTTTTAAAAATATTTCTAACATTTTAATTTTTTTGTTAAGTATTTAAAAAAATCTATTTATGGATGTTGACCAGAGTACAAGTTCGGACCACATATGCCTGTGGTATGCATATGTGCTATACATATGCATATGTGTATGGTATTCAATGTTGTTCCAGGATACAAACTCAATTATTTCTCAAAATAACTACGCGTTGTTTAGTTGCCATATTTATTAAAGTTACAAAGACAACAACTGTAACACATAACACACAAAAATACAATTATATAACAAATATTTATAGAATCATCTTAAAAACAGTTTCGTCAAAACCAGTTCGTACTTTGGTACGAGGCATACTACCTGGCTCCCTTCTCTTGACTTTTGTATTCTCCTTACCGCTTGCAACTCTTCATTTGTCATGTCAATATGAGCAATATTTTTTATTAAGGTAAAATTTATAATTCATATAAATATAAATATTATAATTCATATGTTAGATTATATTCTTATGTGCGTCCTTTGAAGAGGGGTGTTTGTTGGTCTCTGCACCTGACCAGATGGGCATCCTATATGTCCAACGGAGGGACACGTTTCAGGTGGGTGCAGGTCATTTACCACAGCTGTGGGTGAAGGGGATATCTCTGGGATGTATTTTAATTGGCAGGGATCATAAAACACTTCGTGCCAGGTGGTGAAGAGATCAGTTCATCAAGACGGGGATTCGAATTTATGGATGGAGTGCGTCTGCCGAACGCATATAGACACTGATATGGTGTATGTGGCCGTGTCCCCCCCCTGAAAATGACTTATAAAATGGGAGATGGAAAGAGGAATCGTGGGGAAAAATAATGTAGCAAAGACAGTGGACGAACGAAGGCCCCATCCCCCTTAATTAAGTGCTAGAGGGCCCAGATGAAGAAAGAGCGGTCTCCGAGCGTCAGAGCCCAAGACAAAGACTTTCATGCCCGACTCAAAGTCCCTTGAGTTGTTGGCCCCGTGCAGCCACGAAACTTTGAACGGTGGTGATAGATTCATTCCTCATGATGCTTTGGCGCCCGACTCTCGATTCCAACGAGTTAGCAGAAGATCTTTCGGCTACAGCGCGTCTTTAAAAAAGGTAAATATTGATCCATGCGACATGATATGGACATGTTTCCCCAGGCTTCTTGCCCGACACAAGAGCTCCATGAGCGGTTAGCCCCTACTGCAATAGATTTGAACAGTGGTGCGTATTGAACTTTATTAACACTGAAACTTTAGTCTTGAGAAAAAAAAAGGGTACCCCTCCTTCCCATCAGTTGTGGCAAGCAATAAGCTGTAATGACTATGACCATATTATTTTATTATTAAGTATTAATTTGGGATAGCGACAACATGTATAAATCATATTTTTTTAATGCATTATCAGAATTTTATCTTTTCTTAGATTTAATAATATCTAATATCTGAATGATTTATTTCAAACTTAATTTTGTAAATATCAACAAATACTCCTTTGTCAATATTTAAAATCGTGAAATTTGTTTGTGAATTATTTCATGTGAGTGTGTTTCCTTTTCTAATTGTATAAGTCGCTGAAGGCCTGCGAACTTGTTGGTTTAATTTGTGGTATGGGCTATTGCGGAATTCCTAATGGCTATAGTGTATGTTAGGTAAACGATGTAGCTAGTTATTTCCAGGATAAGGTTTTTTTTTGTTTAATTTAAGGTTTTAAGGTATGTGAACACCACATATTCCACACCTCACATGCCCTGTTCTCTTTCTCCCTCTCCGATTATCGGTTCCTAAGTCTAGCGGGCAAAAAAAAACAACATGCAAAGTTCAAACCGTCCTTGAAAGGAGGATCTATCAACTTTGAGCTCATTCCTGTTGGCTTTATTTTGTTTCGAAACACATGGTGGATCCTTACTACAAAGATCAGCTATGTGCAAGTATTCGTATCTCGTTGAAAAATATTTTATGTATGGGGCTGTGGACAGAAATAAAACAGCTGTCCAAAGGCTATTTTATAAGGACTTTATACACTCATGTCTATAAGTTAAGGATAATTCAGAATCACACAGAAATTGAACTCTAAAATAAAAATTTCACCTGTACAATTATCACACACATCTTGAAGAAGAATATGCAAATTACAGGAAACCACCAGATGGCAAGGATTGTACGTCACAATGACGAGAGTGTACGAGAGGGGTATATAAGGAATGGTGGCAAAGAAGTAAAATTGTTCACGAGCGCTTTAAAAGCCTTTCCGTGCAATAACCGCATAGTTATGGCACAAAGGAACCATTTGGATGATTTTTTACGTGGTAGAATTATCGGACGACTGGAATGTGGACGTACCCAGCTGGAAGTATCCGAGGAACTTGGAATCGCCCAGAGTGTCATCTCCAGGCTTTGGCAACGATTCCAAGATGATGGTAATGTAAGTATATGTTACAGTACAGGTCGCCCCCGAGTTACAACGCCGAATGAGGACCGGTATTTAGCAGTTACTGCCAAAAGAAACCGACGGAGAACCTCATCAGACCTGTCTCGTCAGCTCTCTTCAGCTACCGGTACGACAGTTTAAAGGCAGACCGTGTACAGACGCTTAGGGCACATTGGTCTATATGCTCGTAGGCCTATCAGATGTGTTCCACTTATCGTAACTCACTGTCGCCTGCGATTAACCTGGAGTAGAGAGCATGCGTTGTGGACACCGCAACAGTGGTCTTGTGTAATGTTTTCCGACGAGTCCAGGTTTAGTTTGCAGTCTGATTCTCGCCGGACTTTCATATGGAGAGCGCCAGGTATCCCTTTCCTCCAAGAGAACACTATTGAACGACACCGTTACTATGGAGGATGGCTTGTTTGGGGAGGAATTATTCTTGGTTCCGGAACTGACCTGCATGTTCAGAGTGTAACGATGACAGGCCACATCGATTGGGATGCCATTCTGGAACAACATGTACGTTTTTTTCGGGGTGCCATGGGTGCTGAATTTCTGTTTATGGATGACAACGCCCGTCCTCCCCGTGCAAACATTGTAGACGAATGCCTTCAATTGGAGGATATCACCCGTATGGATTGGCCAGCATACTCACCGGACTTGAATCCAATAGAGCATGTGTGGGATATGCTTGGCCGACGAATTGCACACCGTCAACCCCCTCCCACCTGTCAACCTGAACTTCGGAGGGCATTGCTTGATGAGTGGTGTAGTATTCCCCAAGATCAGATTGATAATTTGATACTCAGCATGCCTAGGCGTTGTAAGGCCTGTACTGCATCGTCCGGGAGACATACTCCATATTAACCCTCATACTAGCCATGTTATACTGTTTTTTGTAAATAGGTTCTTTTTGAAGTTTGCTCCAGGGAGTAAAAATCGCAATTTTTATTAATTATGTCAAACATATAGCTCTTTGCCTTTTGTTTAATAAATAGATTTTACAAATAAGTCAAATTTGTTTTGCTTCTGTCTCTTTCTTTACCTGAACTTCATTATCCTTAATTTATGGACATGAGTGTATATGGAACGCTAAAGTGTGGAATTCCAACTCATTTCAATAGAAAAGTAGGACGTTCAAAAATTACCCCGGCGCCTATTTTTGATTCCCGTTCTATCGAATAGGATGGAGCTCTTTGTTGGTTTCCATGATTGCTAGATCTGACATACATGATTTTTTTTTTCTTTTTTGGGCATATTAAGAGCATGATCTACGGGAATACCATTTTGAGATCTAACTGCCAGACTGCTGCTGAAAATGGACGTGGCATGTCTGACACCTTCATTAATGCATGCCAATTCATGCTAATCTTGTATCACTATAAGTGGTTACTCTTTCTAATAACCTATTATATTAGGTTTAATCAATAAAAGGTTTAGTTAATTTTTTTTTTGACTGTCTTTTTCACTTACCTTTGAATCATATATCCCATACTTGCCTACACTGATACCCACCATTTCCCTCACAGATTAAATTACAAAATATGCTTATTAACCCGGCTATTTTTGAGACACCTTCATGAATGTATGGATAATGCAGTAGATCTCTACTTATTGCAATCACCATATATTTATATATTTTAGAACCTTTTCAATATTATAAATAATTACAACCATGTGGCCAGTTACTCGGAAATAGAAAGTCATAATGATTTTTCCTAGTAACTAACATTTTTTTTTTTATTGTTTAACATCTGAGAACCCCGTTGTTCAGTGGAGAAAACAAGGAAAACTTTTACCAGCCAACTCAACTATCGATACGCGGTGCTTTACACGTAATGTCACAATCCTAGTCCAATCCCTTCGTTTCTGAAAACAGGGGCTGCAACGGACGCCTCCAACGAATTTGAATGTGAGAATTTCTGCCCTCTAACTACGCCCTTTAGCATTAGGTCATGATTTGAATGGAAAAATCTGCAAGGACCCAAATTCATTTTCTTTTTATTTGTCGTCAATATATTGAAGAATATTAAAAAAATTCCTCTAAAAATTAAATAGGCATACAGATATATATATATATATATATGTATATATATATATGTACAGTTTTTGTCAAAATGTATTGCTTTTCCTTAGAAATGCAATGAAAATGTATGCGATTGATCTTTCTATACAGTATAACAAGAAATTTTTTTAGTTTATTAGTTTAGTTAATTAGAAATTAGTTTCAGAAATGCTTGGAAGTAACTTTTTTTTTTTTTTTGGTTGAATGTCAAAAGTTACTACTTACTACTTATTAGTTATTTTTTAGTTAAATAAAAATATCCTTATAGTTATTTGATTTATTTATCCTTTTCTTGCTATTAAATATCCCCGAATTGTATAAAAACTGCTGGTGCCATCTGGTGGCGTGAAGTTATAAAAATAAAGGAAAATTTTTTTTACTGTTTTGAAAGCATTAATAACAGCAAGGGAAAAAAATGCTTTATTTATACAATTCATATTATTTATGCGAGTAATTTAAAATTTTAAACCTCAAACTCTGTACCAATAAATACTCCTAAAAATTAAAATGGTAATGAGCTCTAGTTCATGAGTTGAATTAATATTCCTCAAAATAAATATTCCTAAAAATTGAATATTCCTAAAAATAAAAATGTTCTTGAGTTGAATAATTATTGCTAAAAAGAAGTATTCTTAAAAATAAAAATGCTCATGAGTCCTAAATCAAAAGTTGAATAAATATTCCTAAAAATAAAATAAACAAATTAACTAAAAATAAAACTGTTTTTCTTCCTGCAACTAAACAACGCCAAATCATATATGCTATTACCGAATACTTTAACTGTGTTTGTTCCATTCTTTTATTACAAAATCAAGAATTGGTTACATGAAGAAATGTAAAAATAGTACACACGATTAAAATTGACGAAATAAATTAGAGACTTGTAGATGTAGAATTTGAAAATCGTTTTATGGAAAACCATTTATTTTTTTCTTGTAAGGATTTGAGTTATTAATAAAACTTATAATTATCTATCATTAATCTTATGATAAGATGTTATGTTTTGTTGAATTGCACATAAATAAATCAATTGTTGTCCCATCTTTATGTATTAAAAAATTATCATTTTCCAGCATGTAATGTATTAGTCTATTAGAAGGCTGATTGATTGTTATGAATTTAAATAGTTTTGCTCGAAATTGGCAAGCACTATCCAAATTTTTTTTCAGAGCTTATCCATATATTGGCATATCAAATTTGTAAGTTAAAAGATCTTATATGGATTTGTATAATGGTGATCTTTATATGATTATCTGAGTTATAATCCCTGATAGTGTATATTTTATATTTCTAAAAAAGAATATCAAATATTATCGAAATATACACTAGCATGCCAAATAAACTTTAAAACAATGATTAAAATACATCAGCATATATCTTTTATTAACTATTTGGCATTTTTTTCTTTTACAACAAAGCATTAAATAAGTATCTGTATACAAATATTATAAACGAAAAGTAGAAAAATATTCATATGAAAACGAAATTTGTTCATGTGTTAATTAATTGTGAATAAAGATATTATGCTTTGTGAAACTAGTATGATAATTGTACTTTGCAAATTCAGTGTTATATATGCACTTCAATTTTATAACATATAAATACGGTGCTTGTTTAATGCATGCGAATATTTTAAGAAAGGTAGATAGAGATATTTATATCATATATTTTCTATTTATGATATAAATATATCATCTATTTGTGTTAAAAAATATCTCAACATTTTTCGTCCTTACATTATCATGACAAAAATGTCATATTTAGAAAATAGTAATATTACTCAATATTCATTTTAATTATCACTAAAAATATCTAAAATTAATTAGTTATTTACTATACATTAGAGTTTGGGGAATAAATCTATTTCAAAACTTGAGAAAGGTCTTTATAAAAATATATCATAATTTAAGTTAATAATAACATCCTAATTAAATTGATTTAAATCACAGCTATTTTTTAACAATAATTTTTTGATGATTAGAAAAAAATTTAACTACCAAAAATATCATTTATGTATCCAGCTATCGAAAAATATTTAATAAATGAAAAAAGAAGGAAAATGCTTAAAAATATCGTTGTACTATCGTAAACTATTGTAACTACTACACTATCGCTGTAAAAACAGTACTGCTGTTTTTAAAATAATAATTCTTTATTGATAAATAAAGAATTAATTTTTCTTTAATTGAAGAAAGAATAATCTGTAATAAGCAAGAATTAATTCTTTCTTTAATTGAAGAAAAAATAATCTATAATAAGAAAAGAATTAATTCTTTCTTTAATTGAAGAAAAATAATCTATAATAAGAAAGAATTAATTTTTCTTTAATTGAAGAAAGAATAATCTATAATAAGATAGAATTAATTCTTTCTTTAAAAATTAAAAATAATTGCTGCTTCTTATTAAAAATTAATTCTAAATTTAAATCTTAGCATGGAAATAAGATGCGAATATTACAACAACGAAATGTGCTATAGTGCTGCCATCTTTTGGTAAAGTAAGAATTTTAATTTTTCCTGAATAGCAATCTCTATGATCGCTGTGAAAAAAATTATGTATATATATTCTATTTATTGAACTGCTATTATTTATTCTCTTTGCTCTAATTCTTATAATTATTTAAAAGTAGTATAGTAGAATAAAAGTTGCTTTCTGATGAATTTTCGAAAAAAAGGGAGCACCTCCAATAATTAAGTGAAAGTAATTTTCTTGATGCCATCTATATCTGAAAATAATAATGTTTTAGTAAAATAAAAAATTGATGAGATTAAAAATTGATTGAGACAAAAACTGATGTTGCTAATTAGAAAAGTTAATTAAAAGATATATATATGTATATATATATATATATATATATATATATAACACAAATTTAATCCAAAAAGATATTAAAATATAACAATCTAAATTTTACAACAATTTAAACACCTTCTTTCAGAAAATTATTACACGCAGCTGCTAAGATGGATGGTTTTCTACATTCCTTGACACAGACTCTGATCATATTGTAACAGTCGACATTAAAATTGTTGATGATTTAAAAATCAGAAATATTCTTGCTAGAGGAACAAAACTCAGAACTACTTTCAAACTTTATTTTAAACCTCTAGGACAAAGTTATTAAGCAACATAGTCAAATCCTGCAAAGGACTCAATAATTGTTCTACTTAAAAATCAATTAATACAAATCTTAATGTTATCAGTAAAATAATCATTGCTTATAAATTCTTTAATATCGATAGTCAATCCGTTAAATTTCCTTATATAACAATTTATCCGAAATTTCAATAACTTATCTCTTTACTACCTGTTGTACCTCTACATACAGGGATAAAGCAAGCAAACGTTTTTTTTTTTTTTAATTTTCTTGATATTATTTCTAATGACATCTCGACAAATTCATACATATAAATTATTAATAATAAAACCGTTTTAAAAATTTTTAAACGGATCTTTAATCATTATCTTTACTATATATACCTTTGATTTTAAGATTTCTTTACTAACATTCTTCTTAAAAGCGTGTAAGATAGCTTAGATATACTGTATCATGACTATCATTACATTGTAAAAGTAAACTTCAATTAAAGATTAATGGATAAAAAAATAGATAAAACTCTATAATACCTGCGTTTTCAAAAATTACGTCTTTCATAATCTGAATCTTTATATCTAAATTCAAGACACTACACAGAGAACTAAATATTCATCAATATTGGCTAATCCTTACTTGCACAACTACGAAAAATATGTCTCTCTAACTTATGTGCTTTTAGGTATGAGGATGTCCTAACTATTTTCAACTATCCAAATTTTCAAAAATTCTTTCATGACATACATTTCTACAATAATAATCCTCGAGCGGATTTTTTCGATATCAACATTAAAATTCATAACACGGCACAAATTAATGTATTTGACACAAAAATTTACTTCAGTATGAATAGACTCATTGCCCGGAATTTCAATTGGAAATGCATCGCAGTATCGAGTCAATAATCAACAGCTGTAAATTACTACCATCTGTAAGAGTAATACTTTTAAACAACAAAAAAAAAAACCCCATCAAGGATAATATTTAAGCAAATGTGTTCCAAATATATTTCTTTACAAATACTTCTCTAATCTGTAGTCTCTAAATTCGTTATTGTAAAAAAATTATTTTCCATAGTTTGCAACTTGCATAAATGTTCCATACTTCTCTAATCTGTAATCTCCAAATTTATTATTGTAAAAAAAATAATTATCCATAAATTGCAACTTGCATAACTGTTCCACACTTTGGTAGTTTTCTTTCTTCCAAGAAGTAGTAAATCACTGCAGCAGTATATACAACAGCCTTACACTTTTCCACATTGCCAGTTAATACAAACCCAAACGAACAATAAATCTCCCCAATCAGGTATTACAATGCATTATGACGGATAATAAATTTAACCAGTCATATAAATTATTGATCTTCGTCAGTTAATCAATGATTCGCTTATTGGCCATATCATTACAAACACTTGCGAGGTTTTATTACACTATTCAATTTTTGCTTTTTTAAAAAAAAAGTTTTTCTTCAATTTTATAGCTTGCGGAGTTTAACCGAAAGGTTATTTTGTCTACTCCATGTTATTGGTATGTGTCGCTAGATATGTCTTTAACGTTGATTCAAACATTTAACGAGGATAAATAACATGAAAATTATAACTAACACAGGTTACGTATTTCTTGATAAAGCTATCTTCAAGATATATAATAATTATTATTTTTGACGTTTATTAATTTTTTTCGAGTTTTACTGATTTTCAGGACAATAGGTTTTCACCTGTCATTTTATATTTGGTGAATATTTGTTTTTCTTTTTTTTTTTTATCTGCCAACGCAGTTCTAGTCGTCTAATCTGTTGTTGTGTGCATCTATTACATGATTTTCACTTTATTTGCCGCAACTTATGCGCAATTCAGATTTGGACATTTTTTTAAAGAGAGAGAGAGACAGAGATAGATCTGAATTTGCACCATTCCAAGGTTTTTTTGTACTGCGACTGCTATGATAATTTTGTTATACAATTTGATGGTAGCGAATACCAGTAGCGGCTTATGTTGTGCAAAAGCGTCAATGTCCATTGGTTTCTTGTGTTCACGCATGTTCTTTACATACATATAAAAACAAAAAAATAATACATTATGTAACAACTATTGTAATAAAAATGCTATAAATCTATTTATTAATCTTAAATGTATTAAAACTATATTTATTTAAATGTAGATTAATTATAAAATGAGATTGAAATTTTACTTGGTTGATCAATTTTCAAATATTTTTTTTATAATCTCTGTGTGTAGTTTTCAAGTGTATAATTAACTACTTTTTATTTTAATTTCAATTATCAAATTAATTTGATGATATTTTATTTTATTTTTTATTTAAAGTGTCCTATGGTTTTTTATTACATTACAGTATCATTATTTTACTTTTATGCATGTGGTTACACTTAACTTTTTAAATTGCTTAAAAGTTCTATAAAAGTATTTAAAAATATTTTTGCTTTTATTAGCTTGGTTAAATTATATCACCTTTAATTCAAAGAACTTCATAATTTCGAATTTAATTCCAGGCAGAAACTAAAAGTCTGATAGTAGTTATAGACGCAAAATTCTAAACATATTTAAAAAAATCACAAATTTTGTTGATCGTATAATAGTATCGCTTACTAAATTTTGAACTGCAAGTCATATTTTGTAAATTTTAGTTTGTTTAATTTTCTCTCAGAACAATTTCCAAGTTATATTATATTATTTTAATAAATTAGAAGCAATAAAATAATAAAGTCAAATATAAGCTACAGAAGAATAGTAACTTCGAATAGTTGGATAAGTGAATGTTAGGAAAAGCATGTTTATCGACATTGTATCTTTAATGTATAACCTGTTAGAGTTGCTTTAAACAAATATACTTTCTGGTGACAATAGCTTACAATAAATAAACTTATAAGTGATTATTTATGCCCGAAAATCATTTTTATTACATAAAATTAGTAGTTTGATCATAAGGGTGAGCACAATGTTTTGCTTTGACTAAAAATATTTATTGTGCAAAATTATACGTTTGATGTGCTGCATATGTTTGTTGTAAACATACACAATCATATGTTTGGTTACAATGTAAGAACTGCTATAAGTTTTTAAAAAGATCATGTACTTCATTAGATTTCAACGTGTGGACTATTAGTAGCTGGGAGAATATCAAAGTGGTTTTCACCAAGTGTTCTTTGACATGTCGTTTGTAATGGTACACTCAGCATCTTTTTTCCTCTATTTCAGCTCTGCAACGCCAACAACATGTGAAGCAAGATCTTTGTCCTTTGTATAGAAAAAGGAATGATATCAGGAGGTGATGGTGTTACAGACCATTGTTACAGATCGACCTGCCCGGAAATCTCTCTTCTAGAAACTCCCCAAATAAAGAATCCCAGTGTGGGTGGTGCTCTTTCTTGCTTTAAATAATCCATGGTTGAAATTTTTATAATTGAAATGCAATGAACAGCTCTAATAAGTGTCAGTAAAAGTTAGCAGTTATGTTTTATCCGTGAAGGAAAACGGCCCAATAACCTTGTTATGCATAAGGCCACCCCAAACTTTATCTTTAGGGTGTATCTCGTTAACTGCACAGAAACAAACATATGGATTCTCCAACCCCATATATGGACATTATGTTTGTCTACCTTTTCTCAAATATGAAAGGTTGATTCATTTGAAAAAAGTGTGATTTAAGTAATTGTCTTCGATATTGATTCTATTAATATTTATTGCTCACACGCACAAAAAAAACCTGTTAAAGTGAGCTATTCAATGATACCAAATTGACATTGTTACATTTAATGGTTATTTTGTAATAAATTTGTATAATCAGGACAAGATTTTGTGAGCGCCCTGTAAATCTAATTTAATCAAACAGATTATTTGAGGCTCATTTATTGCGAATAGCATCATGTTCAACTCATATATTCCACTAACAAGTCTCTCACAGGCTTAGGTAGAGAAGACAGTTGAGAGAAACTGCCTCCATTTGCATCTCGTAAGAAAAAAAAATTGAAGTCTCTGTATAGAGAACCTGTTATTGTTGTGAAAATAATTTGCACGTACAAGTAATTTATAATTTATATCAATAAAAACTTCGCAGAAAATTAAACAGAACCTATTGCTTTTTATTGACATTTAAGTCATGATTAGCATTAGTTTTTAGAAAAATTTGAAACATGGAAAATTTGCTTTTTATTTGTTGTATAGTTTAAAAATCAAAAATATATTAATATTTTTATTATTAAATAGTGCTCTTTTTCGCTCGTGATACAGTAGAATGTATACTCGAGATGAATGCATTCATACTCTTGTTATACTGTGAGGACACAAGAGTTCCATTCCCATTTCCAGTATGCGTTACAAATATTATTCTAAAATACTAATAAATTTAATGGTAATGACCTCAGACTGTTGTCTTATATTAATATTTCAGACAGCTTTATAATTATTAATATTCAGACAGCTTTATAATTATTAATATTCAGACCGCTGTTAGTTTTCCAAAGTGTTCATTAATAACACATCCATAAAATGCTCTTACCATATTATGAATAAAAGAGAGGAATTTAATTACAGTTGCTTGTTTAGAATATTATTACAACTGAAAATATAATTGCTTAATAGATATTTTTTAATGGAGAAATAGTTAAATTTTATGGTGATAGAAACTGTATTGTCATTGGGACAGAATGTCAGTTTTATTAAATAATATTTATTAGGTAGTTATCTAACGAAAGAGAATTTAATTGTCACTTTAATTAAAAAATAAAGTTTATTGGAAAAATATTTTAGAAAAAGTAATAAATATTAAGAATGTATCGTCATTTTTAACATACTACAAAGTGGATCCAAGTGTTAATAAAATGATATCTTAGAATGTTATGTAAAAAAAAATATATTTTATAAAAAAAAAAAGTTGTAACTTATTTTTATTTTCTTTTTTGAACTTTTAAACACAAAAATACTTTTTATTGTTTAAAATTCTAATACGTTATTTTTATTGTATTTTATTGTAAATGGGTCACAGAAATATATATTACTTCTGCTTTAAAAGAAAATATTAAATTTACAAAATAAATAATAATAATCTTCTAATGGAGTAATGAATCTATATTGAGAAATTTTAAGGAATTTCCTTTAAGATTTTCTTTTATTAATTTAATAAATTAATGTTAAAAAGTTCTGAACAAATTAAATTTTTATAATTTAAATATAAAATCTATTATTTCGTAGTGTAAATTAACACATCAGATTTGTAATAAAAAAAAAAAATACACTACAAAGAGGAATACAACTTAAAGCAGTACTTTATTTACAAAGACAAATTTATTAAATAAATCTTTTTTTCATTTATACAACAATAAAAATTATCACAGCTTATTTTCATTCTTCATTTTGCACAAATATACATAAAAGGACAGTCCTAGCTTTTCTGTAACTATCTTCCTATTTTTGAATATAAGCAACATTTATGACTTGATGAACAAAAATATATAAATAAATATACATATATAATACATAAGAGATATTCACATTCTTAATGATCACATATACAAATGAACGATATGCATGGTATGCTATTTACAATGAACCATTTCATTTATCTCTTTGAACCGCCATTAATGTTATCCTTCACATCAATGAAATTTTCAATAAACATCTAGTACGTCGACGTCTAGATTTACTCATATAAAAAGTATTGTATCACCTAAAAACTACACATGTAAACTTAAAAATGTTTTCATTATTTTGGCCATAGATGAGTGATGTATCATTATGCAAAATTACTTCATCCCACTTTTAAGGTCACATATCTTTAAAAGTAAACAATTTATAGTTGTGAGTATCTTAGCAATTCCCTCTTAACTTTAACCTATTTAAAAACAATGCTATATTTTTTCAGGAAAACTTATCACATCAGATATAAATTTGTTATTTTTACTTCGATTTATTTTGAATGTAATAGTAAAACCTCACTTCCCAATTACTTCTACTCTGTTGTAACATAAAAAACTTATTAATTATGACAATTTAATAATGAAATAACCTTTTTCAAAAATGCATGAATTACATATTCTGCTGTTAATAATTTGAATGCATGTCAAAATTTATATTATGTGACAAATCCAAATTTTGACATAGAGCTAGTTAATAACAATTCAAAAGGTTGGATCATCTAGATTTCTTCGATGGGATTTTTACATTTGACATAACTGATAAATTTACCTAGGCAATATTTTCGCCTTTTACTCCAACCTGGCTATAGACATAGGCTGACCGAAGTAGCTTTTGTCATTATAATGGAATTGAAAAATTTAATATATTCACGTACCACGTACAGATAGTGTAAACGGCTTATACAATGTAACAAAAAAATATATTAAAAGATTCAATACCTGTAGTTCTCTAAACTTTCAATATGGTTGAATTATTACAACAAACATCAAAAAGCCTTTTCTATGACACAACAATGATTTTTATTTCATCAGTTCCTTGGAATGGTGATTGTTGAACTGATTGTGCTGGTTGGTTCATGGGTATCGGTTGGTAACCAACCAAGGGAGGGCCAACCATGGGTGCCATTAAACCTGGGTGGCGCAGTTGCTGATACTGTGGAGCCGCATGAGTTCCATGATGATGATGATGATCTTCATGATGGCCATGATGGCCATGATGAACAGGGTAAGGAATTGGAATGAATATTGGATGAGAATGATGATGGCCACCACCGTCTTTTTGGAGAACTTTGGCCAATACGCCTGCTGTCAACAATGCGTCTATACCATTATTTCTGTGTTTTCGGTGATGGCCAGCTACTGTTTGTGGTAGACAACACACGACTACAACTGTAAAAGCGAGAATAAATTTGCGAAGAAGTAACATTTTTAAGACCTAGGAAAAAAATAAACATTAATTAGTCATAAGCAATTGTTATCGTGATATATGTAAATTTTTATTTAGGATTTGAAAAAAAAAAAAAAAAAACATAAAGTAACAAAAAAAAATTCATTTAAAATAGTTAAAAGTTAAAAATATTATAAGTACTGCTATGACACATGGAAGGGTGAAAGATTCATCAAATATTTATGAAGATTATAGGAAATTCTCTAGCATAGTCAGTGATATCCATCTTCTTTGGATAGATTATTATATCAATAAATTTAGGAAAATTAAGTGCTTCCTTCCTTTTCAGAACATAAGGGTTAAAAAAATACTTCTTCACGTACAAATGAATAACACAGCCATTTTATATATTAGAATGTATTAAGAGCAGATGACATAAATCTTTATGCTAATGCTCTCATAAATGGTGAAACTGATTTCATATTTTTCTACCACTAATTTTATTTCCAATACCAATAAAATAATTTTTAATGCAAGATTATTTAGTTCTTAGATGGAACGTAACCCAATATTTTTGTGAGCAAATTGACATTGATTAAGTATTTCGAAATATGTGATTAAACTAATCACCGTTTTCTTTTGGCAAAAGGCAATCACTTGTAAAGCAATCAATTACCAAATCACTTCAATCATCATACCAAAAGATGTCGTTAGTCATTAATATTAACATTATAAAAAATAAATAATAATAATACTTTTTTTTAATTAAAATAATTAATACGCTTTTTTTCTTGTCATCAGATAAAAAAAATTAAAGGGAAAATAATGTTATATTCGTAAATATAATTTTTTCCCCTTTGTGTATTATATTGTGTTAAATAATGTTATAGTATATTGTGTTAATAATATATTGAGTTAAATACTGTTATAATTATTTTTGTATGTTATATTTTTAAAGATTTCAGATAATTGGGTAAACAAATCTTCTCTTCATAAATAGAAAGATTTAAATTTAAATCAAAATTTAATTCTTCATATGATTTAAAGGCAAAACAAATCCTTTCTTTTTGCACTTTGATTTTTTTTTTCATTTCCTTTACCAAACGCCTTAGTTGGGAAATTGTCCAATGTCTTCTTTTTAAATCTGTTATGCCATAAATAAATAGAATATTTTTAACATACTTAACTTCATCTCATCCTTTAAAACATTAATAAATAAGTATGTATTTTCTCAAATAATTACAATTAAGGACAAAATTATTATAACACAACGTGAAACAAGTGATTTGTAAATTTAATTTGTGAATTTGCCCTCTTATTCAAAAATGCTGCTGTCATAGTTCGAAGTCGGAATAGCATCATTTACAATCATGGTTGCCTTATTTATAGAAAAAATAGTTTTCTAATCCAGCAAAGACTAATATATTTAAATTGTAATCATGGGTTTATAAATTCCCCAAATGGGTTATCCAAATGGGTTTTCCTTATTTATAGGAAAAGTAATTTTCTAAGGTATAAATGAGCAATATATATTAAAATTATAATCATGGCTGTATAAATTGCAATCATTGTTGCTTTAGGTTTAGAAAAAAGTAGGTTTTAAGTCAGAAAAGATTAATGCATATTTCAAACTATCACATTTTGGAGAGGAGTGAAATTTCCTTACGGCTTCTAAAACTAAGATTAAAACAATAATTAAAAGTTTTTGTTTAAAGTTTTAATCATAATTTAATTTTCAATAGAATAATGTAAAACTAATTATGTACCTCTAAAATAATGTGTGGTTCCTAAGAGAAATCAAAGAGTTGTTTGAATCGAATGATTAAACTAAATGACAAACAGCATATTGAAACAATGCAGTTCACAATAGCATATATGATATAGTACATCATTAATATATATGATACAGCATATATTATTTCTGAATTAATTATGTTTCTTTAATATAATGTGGTTCTTAAGAGAAATCGAATTGTTAGAATCAAATGATAAAACTAAATGCCAAGCAGCATATTGAAACAACAGTCCACAATAGTATATATGATACATTATTGATACAACATATATCGTTACTCAACTAATAATATTTCTTTAATATAATGAGAAATCAAAAGTTGTTAGAATCGAATGATAAATTTAAATGCCAAACATTAAACAATACAGTTCCCAATAGTATATACGATACATCATAATTTATAAGGTATATACGATACATCATAATTTATAAGGTATATACGATACATCATAATTTATAAGGTATATACGATACATCATAATTTATAAGGTATATACGATACATCATAATTTATAAAGTATATACGATACATCATAATTTATATAGTATATACGATACATCATTAATATCTATTATAGATCATATATTGTTACTCAACTAATTATGTTTCTTTAATATAATATGGTTCTTAAGAGAAATGGAGTTCTTAGAATCGAATGTTAAAAATAAACTCCAAACAGCACAGTTCACGATAGTATATGACACATCATAATTTAAATTATTTCATATCGTATATAAAATAATTATAAATCAGTAATTAATTATTTTCTAATTCCTTATAAACCATTTATAGTCGAGGAAGCTACCCAACTAAATTGTACTTCTAACCAAACCAAATCTGTTCCAATCAATTAATATATCTTAATGATTTACTTAATTATCTTATGAGTGAAATTTTTGTGCACGCATACACAACAAGTATTAAAGGAAAAAAATACAAAAATTTAATAATAAATAATAAAGAATTAATAAAAGAATTATACCTGAAACTTCACCAAAACTCTTCACGCCTTCTTCTAGTGTCCTCCAAACTATAAATGAAGCAAAAACATCGACACGCGATTTCTTAAATAAGTTTTCTTTCCTTTCCCTCAAATAATTTCCTGGTCTCCTTTTTCCCTAAGAGGACATGGATCAGCCTTATAAGAAAAACTATTTTTAACCATGAAAGCCCAAACCTTGCACTTGCTCACCGAAGCGTGGTAGAAAAAACTCATTTAGAATTCTGTACAACCTAAACTTGTGAGGAAATCATTCTCCTTTAGACACCTAATTCTCTGCAAAAGATAATCATTCTCACTGAGATGATTCTATCACTGCTAAGTTGCTGCTTCAATCGAATAAAGGAAATATGCCATCATTTTTTTTTCCTTTAAAATTTCAATTCCTATTTCCTTTTTTTAAACTGACGTAAATTGAAAAAAAAAAAAAAAAATAACGATATTTCTTTGGTAGTTGTCAATTGGTTCTGAAAGATTAAACACTTTTATTATTTAGATAATAATAAGGAGATAATCATAATCCTTTCCTTTTTTTTTTTTTTTGTAACTCATTCCGAATTTATAATGAATATTCATATTTAAAAGTTGATACTGTATTTACTTATCGATTTGTGACTCGTTTTTATTACTTCCATGTTATTTCAGTGACAAATATTCTAATGTTATTTTTAAATGGCCGATTATAAGATATTGCTTCCTTTTGTCCGTACCAGAACCATACTGATATGCATATTCAACAGGAAAAACATGCCTCAACTGCTTGTTAATCCTTGAGATTTGTTTCATTGACTGAACACATTTCACCTTTAAAACAGTATTTATATAAAGACAGTCATTTTGGTTTCAATCAATGTTAAAGAGAACAAAAATAAAGCTGCTTGGAAAATACTCTTTTGTTAAGATTAGTATTTACAATACAAGTACATCAATAGTAGCGTGAAAGATCCATCCACATATTTATCAATGGACCAGTAACCTTTAGGTTAATTAAAGACTGAAATGATATTGTTGATAACTCCTCAAGTATCCAAACTATAGGGTTTTAATTTGATATTCGAAAAATAATACCAAATATTTTTTTATTTTCTTCACACTCACGCTACGTACTTAGGACTATATTGCCCCTATAAAACGGGTATTTATATAAAGACAACATTCTGGTTTCAATCAATGTTAAAGAAACAAAAATAAAGCTCCTTGGAAAATACTCTTTTGTTAAGATTAGTATTTAAAATACAAGCGCATCAATAGTAGCGTGAAAGATCCATCCGTATATTTATCAAAGGACCAGTAACCTTTAGGTTAATTAAAGGCTGAAATGATATTGTTGATAACTCCTCAAGTATCCAAACTATAGGGTTTTAATTTGATATTCGAAAAATAATACCGAATATTTATTTTATTTTCTTCACACTAACGCTACGTACAGGACTATATTGCCCCTTTAAAATGGGGTATTTATATAAAGACAACATTCTGGTTTCAATCAATGTTAAAGGAGCATTAATAAAGCTCCTTGGAAAATACTCTTTTGTTAAGATTAGCATTTAAAATACATCAATAGTAGCATGAAAGATGCATCCACATATTTTCAATGGACCAGTAACCTTTAGCTGAGTTAACGGCTGAAACAAAGTAAGTATCCAAAAAATATGTCAAGTATTCAAAATATAGGGTTTCAGTTTGATACTGAAAAGTAATACTGAACTTTTCGTTTCTTTTCTCCACAAGCATCCTAAGTACTTAGGACTATATTCCTCCTTTAAAACGAAGTATTTATATAAAAAGACGTCATTTTGGTTTCAATCAATGTTAAAGAGAGTAAAAAAAAAAAAAAGCTCCTTGGAATATACTGTTTTGTTAAGATTAAAAATAAGTATTAATATTAAGTTTTATTAATTAATTAATTAATAAGTAAGTAAGTAATTAATAAGTATTGAAGTATTAAAATTAAATTACTTGTTTAAAATTAAGTATTTAAAATTCAAGTACATTAATAGTAGCATGAAAGATCCATCCATATATTTATCAATGAACCAGTAACCTTTAGGTCAATTTAAGGCTGGAACTATGCTATTGATAACTCGTCAAGTTTTCAAGCTATAGGATTTCAGTTTGATACTCGAAAAATAGTACCGAACTTTTATTTTGTTTTCTCCCACTCACCCTACGTACTTAGATTATATAGCCCACTTAGCAGTTAAAAGCTGAGGGTAGAACATAGTTAATATCAACGCCACAGACAAGAATTGTTGATGGGAGAGCAGTAACTTCCGAGACGACATTTAGGGATAATGACCAACTCATTAGGATGGGGAATCATCTTATCATATACAGCATCGTACGGAAGAACTCGGAAAACTCCAACCAGCAGCCTGGATGTAGACCCGAGATACTTTATACACAATCACAGTCACACTTTTGTCACAATCACAGTCGAGTGTCCTCGTTTTCGAAATCAGTCACTACAACAATGTCAGCGGTTCGAATCTCAGACCTGCTCAATAGTTGCGCAGGTCTGAGATTACGTCATTACGTCATGAAACGATAAATGTTGCTGCATTAAATTATCCATGTCTTTGTCGCGGAAAAGTGCGATAAATCTGCAGGCTAAAATGGTCTTCTGTTAGGCTCAAGAATGAAAGAATCATCTCCCCAAATGCCACGATAAAATGTATCCTAATGGGATGGCAATATAGCAGAATATTTGTTGTGTGCCCTAGGCGTAAGCAATAACATATTGGTGATACATAAATTCACATTTCAATAATTAGTAGTTTATTAAATTAATTCTTTATATTTTTAAGCATGCTTACATGCCTTTAAATTCAAAATTTTATTGTAAATCACGGTTAATTTTAATGTAAATCCTGTTTTGTTACTATATACTTAATTCAATTTTTAACCAATTTACTCTAAACAATAAGATAAAAAAAGTTTTGAAATTTTTTTTTAACATTTTTTAAAAACTTTTTGTCAGTGTATCCTAATGCTAAAATATTATTGACGACTAATAACAATTTGACTCCAATGTTCTGAAATAAAAGGTTATAGCTGATTTTTCTAATTTCTGCTATTGAATTAGGTAGGAAACTGCAGTTGAAAACAAATTTTTTTTTTTGTTTTTAGAAATTTCTTAATATTTCAACAAAAACAGATATATAGAAACAAAGTATGCATGTATATATGAGTTAAATATACATTATTAAAATGCTGAAATTATAAGGTAATGTTGATTAATTAATTTCGGGCTGTTATTTTGTACAATAATTATTTTGTCATTTAATATGCTACACTATAGAAAACAAAGATTTTTTAATGATCTGAACAAATCTCAAAACAAAATTGTCATATATACATATAACAGGTGGGCTGAAAAGTTCATAGGCTGGCACATAGATGGAGCTACTAGTATTAAATCCATATGAATTTTAGTTAGCCTTAACCTTCAAAAGACACGCATATAAATTTGACATATGTTGCACTATTAATATGTGAGTTACAGCATTTTTAGTGAAGCAACTTTAGTTAGTTTGAAAAATGGATAAAATGTAATTTTGTGTGTTAATAAAGCATTGCTTTTTGGCATTATTTGGACATTTTTACCAGGAAAATCAACCGTAGAGAAGTGGTTTGCTAAATTTAAACGAGGCGAAATGAGCACCGAGGGCGATGCACTCAGTGGACGCCCCAAAGAGGCTGTTACCGACGAAAACATCAAAAATTGTCCAAAAATAATTTCTGATAACCGTAAAGTGAAGTTGATTGAGATAGCTGAGATCCTAAAAATATCAAAGGAACGTGTTGGACATATCGTGAATGAATATTTGGATAGGCGAAAGCTCTGTTCAAAGTGGGTGCTGCGCAGAGCTCACAATCGACCAAAAACAACAACGAATTGATTATTCTAAGCAGTGTTTGGAGCTGTTCAATCGTAATAAACCCGAATTTTTGAGCCGATATGTGATAATGGATGAAACAGGGCTCCATCATTTCACACCTGAGTCCAATCGACAGTCAGCCGAGTGGACTGCACGTGATGAACACTAAAAATGCTTTAACTTCACTAAAAATGCTAAAACTCACATACTAACAGTGCAACAGCTGTCACATTTACACACGTGTCTTTTGAAGGTTAGGGCTAACTAAAAATTATATGGATTTAATACTAGTAGTGCCATCAATGTGCCAGCCTATGAACTTTTCAGCCCTAACGTTATGATAATTTTTGTTAGTTATTCTCTGTCTGGGTGGGAACTCATATTATTGCATTTTGTCAATCGTAATAGAACTTTTTCTTAAATGTTAAATATCTATTTCATTGAAGGAAATAAAATTTAAAATTTAAACTGAATTTGGTAGTTTTCGAACATCGGACAAGTTTGGCCTAAGGTTTTTTGCCATTAGCGCCGCAAACACGAAGCATTATGGTAGAAAGTTTTTCAATTAATTTTGTTTTGTTTTTAAATTACTTATTTTGCTTAAATTTGATAAAAAAGATTAAAAACTTAGTTTCGATTTTTTAAAATTTCTTCAATACTACAATAAAACGCATGGAAATTAAAATAGTTCTCCCAGACGGCAATACTTATCTTCAATCATTTTAGGACAAAGACACGGTTATACTATGTTAATTACCATCATAATAAAAGAGTCAGGTACTTAGGTCGTGATCTTAGTGAAGGGTTTTGATTTCTGATATTGATTATGATACTGCAAGTGTTACTTTACTTGCTGATATTACAAATGTAAATTTACTTGTTGATTGCTGATATTGCAAATGTTAATTTACTTGCTGATTGTTGGTATTTCAAATGTTAATTTACATGAAAATGTGTTATAAACGCTTTGGACTCTTACATTCTTTGGACACTCTGTCACTTTCTTTTTTTCTTTCTTTATTTTTTTTCTCTACAGTTATTATCAGTGTATATTAGTTTTAACTTTTTAATGGGAGAAAAAAAGTAAAAAAAAGAAAACAAACATAATTTTTAATAAAATAACTACAATTTTGTATACAGTGAATACAATTTTTCTTCTATTCTTTATTACTAATTGTTTAGAATTGAATATTGTAATAGAATAACTAATTGCCATTGATTTTCATGATTTGTGAAAAAAAGGAAAAAAATGGTTTGTTAACCTTAGTATAAATTTAATTATGAAGGTTCGGTACAATTATTCAACTGTTTATAATATTTCAATATGTTGTAAAACATTCAAAGTGCTCAATATATTTAGAAGGCTTGGACAGTAGGTGTGATTGCGCGAATGGATTCAATTCTGAACCTTCTTGTAAGCCAGATGTGCTGAGGCTTTGAGGTTGAAACAAGGTCAAAGGCTGAGCTTGCAACACTGTTGATTACAAATGAAGTTTTGTTTCTAGAAAATACAATGGAAGGTCTGATTTTTACAGCTTATGATACATTAGATTCAGAAATCGGCTGTCTTTTGAAGACATTCATCAGTGAATTAGACAATCCTTTTTTCTCAAATTACCTTGAACAATTCAATTTTTTTTTTTCGTTTTTCGTATGGAGATTTCTACTGTAAATTTAAAGTTCACATTTAAGTTTAGTAAAGCATTCTGTAAAGAATGTACTTTTAAAAAAATTGATACAACGAATTCATTAAACATAGAATACTTTAATTTATAAATTGTTTTTGTCAAAGAATATTATACAATAAATATTCTTCATAACGCTTTATCAATGCAAATATGAATTCCATGCTACCCGGGAGAAACAATATTATGTTAACTTAATCTTTAATATTATATTATTAAATTGATTCAAAAGTTTGATTTGAACAACAAATGGAAAATCTGATAAAAAATTTAGGGAACTTATAACAAAAATCAATTTTTAAATTGAACATAAATAATTTAAGCAAAATATTTCAGAAAAATATTTTAATAATTTTTTTTTTTAAAAATGCTGGGCCTCAATTATGTTATTATGTTCTCTGTCTCCATTCACCGTAACATCAATTATTATGTTTTCCTTTCTTTTTTTAATGTATGTGGATCTTGTATTGAAAACGAAAATAAGAGCAAAGATGAGAGAATTAATTGACATCATTGTTTCTCTTAAATTTAAAAATTCTACAAAAAAAAAACTTTTTTTGGAACATGAATAACCTACTATGAAGAGTTCATTCATTTATTTGGTTTTAAATCAGTCATATTTTATAATAGACAATCAACAAAACATTTAATTTATGTAATTTAATTTTTAAAAAATGGCAGAATAAAGTAATTTAATTAATGTCAATGTTGCAAGAGAAATCACATTCTCTTAAAAATAAATTTGTCTAGCATATATTAGAAAATGTTTAAATGTTCGAAAGTGGTTTGACACGAAATTGCTTTTTTTTATTATATGATAATTTTTCAAAAGTTATCACTATAATGTTGTATGGCAGGAATAAATTTATTACTGCTTATTAACTTGTATTTTATTTTAACTTGATTTGATAAAATTATAATTATGAGTAAAAAAAAGATTTACCAATAAATTGAATTTGAAATTAACAATTGTTTCCAAATAACTTGTTAAAGAATAATTTAAAAACAAATAATGAAAATAATTTTTATATTAAGCCGTTAAAATGTAGATAAAAGCAGTTACAGTAATTTTTATAATTAAATATTAATCGCATTTTAATATATTAATTGCTCGGAAAGAAAATGCAATACAAAAATTAATATTGTTGCATATTTTTTAAATTAGAACATTTTATGCTACATTTTTTTATTATTAGTAACACAAAAAATACTTTTTTGTTTTAAAATAATTTATTGATTTGAAAATTATAACAGAATGCAAATAAAAACGCAACAAATACAGATTTTACTAATAATTAGTAACAATTTTCGTTAATTAACAGAACAACTAACAAAAAAAAAATTGTTGGTGTGATAGTTCTTGGGAGTTTAAGAAATCAACAAATCTGAGAAATAATTTCATTTTTAAAGTTTTTTAATTACAATATGCATCTTAAAACAAATTATGCATCTTATGTGATTTTATAAAAAAATATAGAATTAGCAATTTAAAAAAAAAAAATTCTTATTCTATTATAGACATTGTAATTATAAAATCTACAAAAAATAAAATTATTATGTACATCATATGAAACATTAAAAATACAATAATACATCAAAATAATTATTTTTAAATATTGTAAACAAGGGATTCTGAAACATTTACATAAATGAGAATTTACAACTTGTTCATAAGTAACTTTACATTACTATATTTACATATGCCATGAATTTTCACTAAGACATACTGAAGAGTAATGCAATCAAACAAGCAATTAGTGTGCATGTATATATTCACTATTTACAACACATGAATTTTTTTACAAAACTAATCAGCTAATTACAAATTGTCTTTGTCTTAATAGACCATAACATTATACTATTTAATATATCTACGATTTTCATAAATTAATTACTTCCCATGGTGATGATGTCCATGATGGTGTCCAACATGATGTACTTCATGTCCTCCTCCATGGTGTACAGGAATGGGAATTGGGATAGGAATGGGATGAGAATGGTGTCCGTGGTGCCTCTTGCCCAACAGCTTAGCGAGGATTCCAGCTGCAAGGGAGGGTTTCAGACCACTACCACCACCTCCACCACCATGATGATGGGCCACTGTCGTGATCAGGTCAGATGGTGCCATGGACAGAAGGAGAAAGGTGAAAAAAGACAAATGGTGATGAACCTCATTATGCTGCTAATTAGTTCCATCCTAAAATGGTATGATATTTTTTAATTGTTATCTTGTTATCACCTATTATTTTAATTGGTATCTCTTACTATTATGTAAGTCAATATCTGCTTCAAAGAGTGTAATATCTGTTTCCAAATTTTGGAAGATGAAATAAAACATCATCATTCTGTTAAAGGGCCTGATGATCAAGTGACTAGTGCTATGGTGCCCGCTACTACAGGTTTCAAGTTCGGTATCATGGATGTTTGTAGTGGTTCGGAATGCACTTTAAACCGTAGATCCCAGTCAGAGCATTGTGCGGATTGTGTTATTCGCTTCTGTGGCATATTTTCAAGTTACACGTGCCGCCTGGGTAGTGCCAAACGAGTAACAGTATTCGTCGGTGCAACCTGCTTTGGGCTACTCACAGGGACATGGTCAATATGATACAATCCTCGACGTAATTGAAAAAAAAAAAATTATACTGTTAATTGTTTTCATTCTAAAAGTAAATCTAAAGTAAAATTTTTTAAGTGGATTCTGTAATTCACTTAATGTTGTATTAATTATGTAATGACGCAATATCTGTTTGCTTTAAAGAGACTAATATCTGTTTAAAATTTTTGGATGATGAAGATCGAATACTCGCTATAAACATTGCAAAATATTATATATATAATATTGCAATAAAGATGCAGAATCGTTTTCAAATAAACAACCTGTGTAATGCTAAATGAGTAAAGTTTACTAAGTAACCTTTTTCATCGAATAGATGTATTTTAATTATGCGCAACTAATCAGAGAAGATAATGTTATTATTATAAAAGTCACTTTAATAGATGTTTCAAAATTATTTATTCATAAATAAATTATTGAAAATAAAATTGAGCTCATTTTTAAGAAAGGTCTATGTACATCTTTCACCAGAAGATAAATGAAACATAATAGATGAAGCATTAAATTTTTAAGAAAAACGTTTTTACTCAACTTAGAATTTGAATCACATCTTTTGTTGAGAAGGAATCTGCACCTTCCATTAAATATAACAAAGCTGTATAAAATCTGAATATATCAAAGCTATCGTGTGTGAAGTTTTTATTTTATTATATTCTGCACCTTTAAAAAATACTTCAGTATTTCTAAATTTTCAGAAATATATATTATTATGTATGTAGGACACTGAATACTATGTGCTTTGTAATTTCATATATATCTGTCTAAATTACTAATTTTCTCTATAGAAAACTTTTTTTCTAATTGAAAATGTGTGGTGTTAATTTTTATAAAAAAATTCAAAAAATATTGCTTGGGATAGCAGTTACCGACAAGTAAGAAAAATTATAACTAATTCCTTTTATTCTAGGATTTCAATGCAGCAAGAATTATTTCCCTTTACACTTTGAAATCATCTAGGCAAGAAACTTTCAATTAGCGCAATTGGTAATATATTAACAACTGCCTATTTTTTCATAAATGGAGTAAATTAAAAATTATACGGCCATCTAAATTAACGAATTGCATTGTTTTCCACAAAAAGGAAACAGTTGATAGTGTGTGATATTTTATTCCAGCAAAATTTGCAAAAACCTGAATTCCATTCAATTCCAATCTTCCAAAGCGAGAAATGCTGCATGTTCTTGAAATTCTGTTTTTGTAAAGATTCAAAGCTGTAATCAATTAAAGATATAATATTACAAAATAATTTCGATATTAAAATATTTTTGTCAAACTATCCTTCAATAACTGCAGTATAAAATCTAACATTTATCTCTCTTTCAGAGAAAGTCATACATTCATAAACATTCCACAGGAATTTTTTTCTAATTCTTGAAAGTGTACTCTTTCTGCACTTATTTTATACTTTTTATTCATATTCTGATATTGTTTTTCTCAAAATGTTTATTTTCAAATGCAATTTTTTAGTACTTGTATTTATTTTATACCATTTTGTATTTTTAATCTTAATTATAAGGCCAAGATTTGCAAAATAATCCTCTTACTGTCCTCTTTTTGCAAGTTACTTACTTTAATCTCATAACTACAAAAGCTGTATAGTTACTGCCTCTTAGCTCTATTTTGTATTTGAATAAGAAAGAGTGAAAAATCCATTATTCGGTTAAGTTAATATGCAACAGTATTTCAACAAGTTCGTAGGTTTTCGTATTTCTAGTAATAAAATTTTACTATCTGATAACATTTAATCAATTTTCTTGAGGTATTTCTATAGTTTTCTATGTAGAATTCATTATTGTCGTAGATGTGATTGCAGTTGTTTCTCAAAATTATTTAAATGCTTTAAAAAATACTAGAATTTCTCTATTGATTCACATAGAAATTCTTTCAAAAAAAAAATTAATAATTTATGCATAGATATATTGCTACAATAAACTAGCAAGGTGGCTGTAAGAAGGGGAAAAATTATTTTTCATCTTTATATAACAAGATATACTTTGTCATCCTCATTAAACAATAACATAATTTTACAATTTATTATATTTTAAAAATTTTTCATTTGCAAGTTCTAAACGAAAAGTGGTACATTCGAATTAACAAACAGTTTATATGAAAATTTGTGAGTTAACTAAACATATTTTTCGTTTATTGAATACAATTTATATTAAATATAAAAAGAGAAAGAAAAAATAATAGTCTTATTTTTTAAAGCATTGGAGGTGTTAAATAAAGGGTTGTTTTCCCTAATTTTCTAGCAATCATTATATTTAAAATAAGTTATTAAAGCTTTAAGATATAATTTATTAAATAATAGTAAAATTTAACGTATCTTCTAAGTACATCAATCGTTTTCGATTATTACAAAATAATTTTTATTTTACTAGGACAAAGAATCATTAATTAATATATGTACATTTATTTTCTTCTTTCTTTTATAATTCTGAATTAGGCAACAGTAATATAGTATTACCTAATTTAACTCCACTTTACACAGTAAAACTATTCCTTACAGTTAAAGTTATAATGAAATTCAATTTAGAAAAAAATTATAGATTTTATTAAAGAACCGAATGATAAAATATTGAAATTCTTAGAAAACAAGAACTATTAGGAAGAAAATGAAACTTAAATAAAGTAAAAAAAAAGTTTAGAGAGTTGTTGTATAAAAAAACATGTATGCTTACTTTTAGTGAGTGGATATGTATTCCAGAAGGGGATGTTTCTTGTTGAAATTCTCTTGTTGACTGTTGGAAGGTCTAACAGAAAAACACCTTAAATAGCGAGCGGGCGGTTGTCACCGGTCACCACGGATTCCCCCTTCCTCATCAGGTTTTCGGCACTTCGTGTGTGTCATCTTTTTTTAATCGTCTTCGAGACTTTCATTACCGAGCGAAAAAAAGAAGGATGCGTGCGTTTTCCTTCCCCCTGAAGGGTTGCCACCAAGTCAGATTACAATCAAACGTACTTTTTACTATCAAGAATAGTAAACTTTTTCTCTATAAAAATATAAATGCAGTTCACAAATTTAATTTTGAACTGATGTTCTTATATTAGAAATTCTACATGTTTTTCTTGTTTATTCAATTCCACCTATTGGCTCATACTCTCGCTATATATATCTTGTTCAAATTTTCAATCGTTCATAAAAATACTTTTTATTCGTCACTCGAGTTCAAATACATTTTTTTGAACTTGTAGAGGATGACACTGGATATTAGTATACAGTTTTTCAAATATTAATTCAGTAATTAAATTGAATTAATGAATTTTAATTCTTTTTTTAGATTTAAGTTGCATATATCTACCAACGTATCTACGCGTGTATCTATCAATTAAGTTTAGATGGCATCAGATAAACCTAAAAAAAAAATGAATGAAAATTATTTATAAAGGACTTTCCGCAATAGAGTGAAAAAAAAGTATTAATTGACTATAAATTTTTTTTTTATATTACTTATTTTATTGTTTTAAACTTTAACCAACAAAATTTAGACCTGTGTTACTAATGTAAGTTTAAATTATTTGAATATTTAAGTTGGATTTTAATTTATTTTTAACTATATGAATTTAAATCGCAGATTATTCAAAAAAAGTCAAGACAAATTTTTAAAGCAACAAATCCCCCTATATTATCAATTATAATCAATATACATATATATATATATGTGTGTGTGTGTAATAAAATGTGGTTTCTCACAGAAAAAAAGGGAAAAGTTTCTTTTTCGAATATAACATTGAAATGACATATTGATTGATATTAAAAAGTTTACAATTCTTCCCAATATAGATTAGTAGTCCATTGTTATTTGTTTGTTTGTTAAATTGTTGCTAACAGCTTTAGTTAATAATGTTATTATTGAGACATTTTGTTATTTCTCTCTTCTTATAAGGTGGTTTATTAACTTCACGTAGTTATGCACTTTTGCGTATTGCTGCTTTTGTAAATGATGGATATACTTAACATTCTAAGAAAATCATGTAAGAATATTTATATCTGTATGGCTATTCAGATCTCCAGATCTTACATCTTGCAATATTTGGTTGTGTAAATACCTGAATCTAAAAAGTGCACCATGAAATATCAGTGCACCATGAAAATTAATTCTTGAAATATGTTTATGTTTTATTAGGATGAATGACAGAAGTGCTGACATTAAGACGGTTACATAATGCTGTGAATATTGTAGGGTTTTGTCAAATAATAGTGTTACTGAATGATGGACGATGCATTTAACTTTTATTAGTCATTAATCTGTCAGACATTTTATCCTAAGTAACGTATAGCTGTCCAGATTGAAATGTCATCTGATCATAAATAATCAAACTTTCTATAATGTTATTTTCTTGATAGAAAAACTTCTTGTTTCTTATCTAAAGGCCTTTCTTTTATCGTTATTTGCTTTCAAAATTCTTGATTATTCATGTACTTCCGGACTTTTGGATCATTCTGTAAATCTGTGTATATTACTGCCATAAATAGTATATACTATTTTGTGGTTGTATAATTTAAGAATTATTTATAAAATTAACAGAAAAATAAAAATATAAATTAATTAATTAACCACGATTAAAGTTGTGCCAGTAAAACATTTTTTTTAATGATATCCATTAGTTGAACAATATTCATCTACTTATGAATTTAATGATATATTAGAATTTATTAATATTTAACATATTTATTTGAAAGTCTTATTGATTAATTTTAAATATAATTATTATTTGAAAGATTTAAATAGTTATAACGAATGTTTTAGCTGTTCTAAATTTCTTTGACCATTCTTAGTTTATTATACGAAATTTTTGCTTAAGGTCTTAAGGTTTCTCCATTGAAAACACCAGTAAACTTTTAATTTCACATTATGACTAATAAATTTTTGTGTTAATGTATTGCATGTTTTTAGAATCCACATTCGGGAATTATCTTTTCAGAGAAAAAGTGCGAAAAGCAGCCAAAGTTGCAATCCTGACGTAAGCTGTCCATTAAAAGCGAACGTTTCTCTGCCATCTTCTTTTTTTCTTCTCTTGAGTGGGTGTAGAAAAAGTGCCACCCCTTCACCAACATTCCTTGTAGACAGTGTAAGGAAGAAGACGGACCTCTTCCCGCCCCCATTAGCGTGCGAAATAGCTCACTGTGGAGAAGCAATGGTCTATTTTGAGTTAAATAATAGAAAAGGGGCGTGATTGCACGTAGTGTAAAGTGAAAAACGACTCAACCTAAATTATTCTGATGAAGTGAGTGCTTTGTATTAGATAAGGAACTGGAAGGAAGCTGATGTCATCTTTATTGCATTAAGATAGTTTTGCTTATATCATTTTATTGCTGATACTATTTCTTACATTAATTCAGTTTAATTTTCATATCCTGTTTTTCTTATTTATATTTAGAGTGTATTTTGACTATATGCTTGAATAATAACAGATTTCAAAATGTTGTTTTGAATACTGGAATATTTACTTGATTCATTCGCTACTAAGAAAAAAGATATCTTTCCTAAACTAAACCGTGAGAAATATATCATACTGTACCTGCATTTTTCCACCACTTCCCCTCCTTCTATCGAAAACCAAAATTTTACTACCACAAACACCCCTTCGCCTCTTTATCGAAACAGTCTATTGGAACACAGATTTTGTCTTCGACCAGCCGGAACAGCTCAGATTTTCTTTTGTCTTCGAAACCATTTCCGTAGGGCCTGAATCAACAAGTTTATCCCGGCGGTGCCATGGATTTTTCTAAACCACAATCCAGAGCTTTGCGGGGCATTGTTACTCCGCGTCCGTATCCTTCAAGACACGCACCCCCTGGGTAATTTTTATTGGAAGACCAAGCTGTCTAGTGTTTGCCAGCCATTAGAACAAAAAAATATTTTGCCACCACAATTTACCTCCTCTCCATCTCCAAGAGTCTTTCGGAAGCCAGGTTTTGTCATCCCATTCACCATCCCCACTCCTTTGATATTTTTTGAATTTATCGGAACCCATGTTTTGCCACCACTATTACCGCCTCTCATTGTCCTCGAGTATATTGCGACCCAGATTTTTCCACCACAATTTTGAACAGCAAAGTAATGTCGTAGGGTTCGTAACCGCCTCTAATCTTGATCAATTCAAATGGAAGGACAATCCAAATCTTAGATTTATCATGTGTTTGAATTATCTAGACAAGTTTCGAACCAACTTCCCAAGATCAGAAATATATTGAACAATACACTAGAACTGTTCCTGCTTACAGATTTTAAAAAACGAAATATATTTAAATGATTTCGTAAAGGCCCTTAATCATTCTTGAGATAGTTCTCGCTATCAAATATGCTGGAAAAGACGGTTTCAATGGATCCATGCACTGCAGTCACTGCTTTGGAATACGTGTATACCTAGACGCAATTGTGAGGAAATGACTCTTATAATAGAATGTCAAACAGTCCGGTTAAATTACAAGTTTTCTCCCATATTAAATTCAATTTTTAGAAAAAGTTACGCCTGAAAAACCATGACCCAAAACTATTACTAACATCTACAATGTTCCAGAAGGTGAAGTTGACGTAGCAGCGTCCCTCATTATATTTTTTTCTCTTCTCTCACGCCTCATCCCATACCTTGTTACGAGTTAGAAATAGGACATCGGTGGGCCTCATGTATATCACGAATAGCCCACTGACGAGTGTTGGACGGAGGGCAGTGTCTTCAGGATGAATTTTTAGAAATAACTACCCCACAGCTGCCGTATTAGAGAAAATCTGAAAACCTCTCACCTTGCAGCAGATATTTGATAGTAGTCATGTCAGGCAACATGATGAATCTGCACAAAAACTTCTATGTTTTTAAACAGACGGAAGCCCTTTACATATCTTCGTAGGAATAAAATTTTTCTTAAATAATATATAACTCAGCTGGTTTAGTAATTTCTAGTAAAAAGAAACTCGATTGATGTATTGGCCATCTGAATCTCCTGAGTTAAACCCTACAGAATGTGTCTAAGATATTCTTGAGAGGGCAATTGTGACTTGTCCTTTACTACATGAAAACAGACTTTCTGCAAGAATAGGATTGACTTCTCCAAAGTCTCAAAAACTGCCTGAATTTCGATAAAAGCTCTATAACTGTAAAAAGGAGTCGATAACTCCTTTTATTGCAAACTTTGTGCGATTTTTGTGCAAACCAAAAACACTTTGTGCAATTTTAAAACTATTTCAACCTTAGTTTATACTTATTTTCATTAAAATTTGCTCATTAGTTATGGAGATAATAAAACAAAAGTGAAAATTATCTTCATTTTGAACACCAGTTTAATTCTTCTATTAGTTTTATCCATTTTTTAATATTATTTGTGTTTTATTCTTTGCACACGTTATTTTGAATTTCTGGTATATGAATATAAAGAATTTAAACTTTCTAAAATTCGGAAAGATTTTAAAACAGTGGGGCTAATATTAAGAATATATTTAAAATTTCAACTTTAATAAAATAAAAATCTTTTTTTGCAACATTTTGAGAATCTGCTATATGTATGTAATACTAATCCAGCATTGAAGCTGTAAACTTTAAGTAACAAATTTGTGCACTCATAATTCATTTTAATCTCAATGTATACTTCTGTAATTTCTTATAATTGCTTCGTTTTCTTAATCAATAAAAAATGTATTTTTACCAAAGATTAAAAACTGGTGACCTGACTGTCATTTGGTTAGAGCTTTACCATTTGGTACTACAGACTTCAGGTCCGATTTCTAGCTGTGGCTTGGGTGTTTTGTTAATGGTTCGGAACCCTCATTAAACTTTAGGTCCCTGTCTAATTAACCCAAAATGTGCAGAAAATGACAGTAAAGTGAGAAACCAAACCAAATTAAAAAACTTTTGAGATAGGACTTTAATCAATACAAGGATTTATTTACTACAGATATAAAAATGTACAGAAGTTTCCAAGTTTTAATATCTTATGACGCAATCATTCTTGTTTATATTATCCTATATCCAATTATTTGGAAGTTCTGGGATAAATTACATCGTATAATATGTTAACAATTTGAACGAAACGTCTATTTCCTGACAAACGTCTGGGAATAGACCTGAAACTTCTAGTTCCTGAACTCTTGTTTCTAGAAATAAGCTGTTTTTAGGAAAGTCTAGGAACAAGAAGACGAGAATTATTCTAGAAACAACTTATTTCTAGAATAAACTTAATCCATCTTAGTCCTAGAAACAACTTAGTATAAACTTAATCCATCTTCTCTTAATCCATCTTAGTCGATTGCATTTTGAAACGAATCTTGTCAATTATTCGTATACCAAAGTTAACATGAAAGTGTATTTTTTGTCCCGTATACAAGTTCAAGGTATGAAAAATCAGTCATCTTTGGGATATCAGGAAATTTGTGGTTATGAATAAATTCAAGTCAAACTCAATAAATTCAAGAAACAAGAAGACGAGAATTATTCTAGAAACAACTTATTTCTAGAATAAACTTAATCCATCTTAGTCCTAGAAACAACTTAGTATAAACTTAATCCATCTTCTCTTAATCCATCTTAGTCGATTGCATTTTGAAACGAATCTTGTCAATTATTCGTATACCAAAGTTAACATGAAAGTGTATTTTTTGTCCGTATACAAGTTCAAGGTATGTAAAAATCAGTCATCTTTGGGATATCAGGAAATTTGTGGTTATGAATAAATTCAAGTCAAACTCAATAAATTCAAGAAACAAGAAGACGAGAATTATTCTAGAAACAACTTATTTCTAGAATAAACTTAATCCATCTTAGTCCTAGAAACAACTTAGTATAAACTTAATCCATCTCTCTTAATCCATCTTAGTCGATTGCATTTTGAAACGAATCTTGTCAATTTTTCGTATACCAAAGTTAGCATGAAAAATGTTTTTGTCCCGTATACAAGTTCAATGTATGAAAAATCAGTCATCTTTGGGATATCAGGAAATTTGTGGTTATGAATAAATTCAAGTCAAACTCAATAAATTCAAGAAACAAGAAGACGAGAATTATTCTAGAAACAACTTATTTCTAGAATAAACTTAATCCATCTTAGTCCTAGAAACAACTTAGTATAAACTTAATCCATCTTCTCTTAATCCATCTTAGTCGATTGCATTTTGCAACTAATCTTGCCAATTTTCGTATACCAAAGTTAACATGAAAGTGTATTTTTGTCCCGTATACAAGTTCAAGGTATGAAAAATCAGTCATCTTTGGGATATCAGGAAATTTGTGGTTATGAATAAATTCAAGTCAAACTCAATAAATTCAAGAAACAAGAAGACGAGAATTATTCTAGAAACAACTTATTTCTAGAATAAACTTAATCCATCTTAGTCTGAAACAACTTAGTATAAACTTAATCCGTCTTCTCTTAGTATAAAAGTCTTTTCTTAGCATAAACTTAATCCATCTTAGTCGATTGCATTTTTGAAACGAATCTTGTCAATTTTTTCGTATACCAAAGTTAGCATGAAAATGTATTTTTTGTCCCGTATACAAGTTCAATGTATGAAAAATCAGTTATCTTTGGGATATCAGGAAATTTGTGGATATGAATAAATTCAAGTCAAATCAAGAATTCACAGACAAGTGAAGATTCAAAGCTAATACATCTCTCGCATTTATTTTTATATATATATTGAAATTTTTTGAAATAATTGAAATAATCTAATGAGAGGTAAATAAAGGATTATATGATATGACATCAATTATTATGTTATTCTCTCATCTTTCAGTGGTGCATTGATGTAAAATAAATAAACACGAGTCTCATCGACGTTCAACAAGAAAAGAAAAAAAAACGGTTACATCTATAGTTGGTGTATAAATAGGCCCGGATTCGATTCCTCCATTTCAATCATTGTTTTCATAAATGAGGAGATTTAATGGCAACTGTGGCAACATATCTCGCATCGACTCGCAAGACTGTTTGACGGATTTTTTCGGGTTTCCTCACATACGAAACACTGCAGACCGGAAGTACTTTAATGTCTTTCAGAAGACAGTGTTCTGGTCGTGTGTTCAAACGAAGAATACTGATGTACAACGAAAAAGTGACAGTCGAATACGTTGTAAAACTTTTATTCGGATTGCTTCTCTTATATTCGCAATCCATATATAGTATTTTTAGGGATTCACTTTTAGATTAAATAAAGAAAAAGTTGAGAAGGAATTTTCACTAAAATACTTAATACGAATAGGCGAACAATAAATTTTCATAGAATAATTTTAGAATTCAATATAACACATTTTAACTTTTTAATTAAGCAATTTTAAGTTTTTATATAAGCACAGCGTGTAAGAACAATGAAAAAATGATTTAAAAATTTATAAGGAAGTCACGTCGATTTTTAGAAAACAATTTGACAAAAATTATTAATTCGAATGTAATATTTTAGTAGAATAATTTTTGTAAATAATATTTTAGCTATCATTATTGAGCAAATTAGTTATTTAAAATTTTCACTTTAATTAAAAAAAAAAATAAGTCAGAATTTTTGTTATGCATAAAACTGATCAAATATGTGAAATATTAGCAAAAAAAAATGAACTTTTATTAATAATAAAACTAAAACATTTTAAGTAGCAGAAAATGCAAATTGGCAATCTAATATTAATTTATAGAAGTAGGAATATATACAGTCACCTCCCCACCCCTTCAAAAATATGATATATCCTTTATAACCGTCGGAAATCATCAGATAATTGAATTATAAATGATTATATTTAGTAAATCTTTTCAATCTAAATAATTATTATACTTTCACAGGAAATGACATGAAAGAAACTAACTTATGGCGCCATGTAGTTGATTAGCACAATTTATTAACATGATTTAGCACTTGCTCTTAATTTTTTTCTCTTTTTATACTTTTATTCCTTATTTAAAAATTATAATAAAAACAATATAAGAATTATATATATATATATATATACATTTATATTATGTGCGTGTATATCTTACTTCTTTTCTTTCTAATCAATGGGCTTAAAGCGGAAAATTCTCATTCACGAAACAGAGGCTGGAGGTTGCCATGGTCTATTAAGACTCTCCGTCAACCTGGCAAATCGAATAAACATGATCAATTAATTGCTAATTCGAATTTTTTTTCCTTTAAGGAAAACCGTGATATTTTGAGCAATCACTTAAGAACAATAAAGTTAGTACAGAAATTGTTTTTTAGAGAAATTTTAAAAGTTGTGAATACATGGGATTCAAAACCTTCCCAATATTAAATGAAATTCACATATAATGAAGGATATCTTCCCTTCTGATTAATATATATATATTTTAATTTTTTTACATAAAATTTGTTTCTAAAATTAAAAATATAATATTATTCAGTTTCCTAATATTTTTAATGACATTAAATATTAAATTACATCATGAAAAAAATTAATTATAGTAGGCTAAAATTTTTATATGGTTGCTTTCCGTGTTCCGTTTCATAAATTCTCAAATTAAAAAAAATAATAATAATTGAAATTTCTATGAAACTTTTACGATATATTCAACAAAATGTCAATTAAGTACCTATCTCAAAATTTATTTAAAAAAAATTACATTAGACTAACTTCTGTTCAAACGCATTAACGCTTATGATGGTAGGACCAGTTTGGAAAGCGGAAAGTTAACAAGGAAATAATTAAACTCATTTCCTCATGTTTAAAATTAAATTTTTTTTTGACATTTAACTTGATTTTAATGTTTTAAAATTATTTATTATATTTTCAAAGAAATAATTGAGTTCTATATTTTTCGGAATAAAATTTTTTTTTCATATTAAAAATATTAATAAATTAAACTACCGAAACATAAATAATGAGTTTATTCACATTTTAAGCTTTAAATATACCTTTAAATAAATAAAAAAATAATAGATAATTTTCTTTATTAAAATCACTGGAATAATAATTTCCTTCAAATCAGTATTATTTGTTTCTGACAATATGTTGTTGTGTCTAAACCTCAGTGTCCTGCAGTGCGGGACGGACATCCCATAAGTCATCTTCTCATGGATGGAGGGAAAGAAGGCAGCTTCTGTTGTGATGGAGCACAGAATGGAGCATAGATAGAAGTCTGACTTGGCTCCGTGTCGCTGAAAGGAGGACATTGCCCTCCGGGAGAACTTTTAGGGGGAACTTTTGACGGTACATTGACAGTCATTTTATCCTTTTATGTATACCACAGGCAGCACACCAACAAAAGATAGCAAAAGGAAGAAATATCACACAAGGAAGACGTTTTGTAGAAAGTGGTTCTCATTTGCGTGTCGTATGGAAAAAAAAATTTAAAACTCCAATTATCGTCATTGAATCCACTAAAAAATCACGTTGTCACAAAAGGAAAAATAAGCCTTCTGAATGATGTTTTATAAATTAGTATATTAAATATTCATAAACACTTTTTTTATTAATTTATTTAGGTAATTTACATAATTAGTATGCGCAACTGTTGTAATCCATTTTATTCAAAATTTTATAATTATATTTCGTACAAAAATAATCTATCTAAGAAACTATTATTTTTATAATTATATAATTAAATTTTATCGTTGTTATAAAATATTGTAATATGCTTCTTCAAAATATGAACTGCAATTCGTTGAGTTAAAAATTTATATTTATTTCTAATTCGAAAGAATTGCGTTCCAAAATGTACTGCTTCAAATATAAACATTATGTTAATACGATAAATTATCTTAACTTTTAATAAGCATTATTTATATATATTATATTATTTCTCTAAGCTTTCTTACTGGAAATTGCATAATGCTCTAGTTTATAATTTCTGCAGTAAAAGAATAACTAAATATTTAAAAAGTAAATAAAATAATAAGTTGTTTTAGAAAACTTTGTGGTATAGTGATCTGTATTTAAAAATTAAAGATATTTTTATTAAAACATATATATATATATATAAAGAGAGATATAAATTGTTATATAAAATATTACTAATATTAAAATTCAAAGCTATACTGACTGTTAATGTTTTACAAAATTCCAAACATATTTAAATTTTTTTTATAAATTACTGAAAAAAACAATGCTTATTGAAAGGCTAATCATAAAATTCTCTATATTTATGTATATATATATAATTCTGTAGTACTTTCAAGAATTTTAGAATTGAAAATAAGATTAGTTTTGTTTTTGATTGCTATGCATGTAGTCAGTAATATAAAAAAAAAAGATTTTAAAGTCAATTCCTACTAAAAAAGATTTTTTTTTTCACTATATTGCAAAAAGTCCTTTACAAATGAAGTTGAAATTTTCCTCTTACATCTGGGCCATATATTATTAGATACGTGCAACTTAAATCACTAAAAACTTAAATGTAAAAAAAAAAAAAAAAAAAATGAATGAATTAAATTTGATTACTGAATTAAAGTATGAAAAAATTGCATTAACATCAACCACTACAGGTTCAAAAATTGTATTTGAACTTGAGTGGATGCATAAAAATATTTTATGAACGATTGAAAATTTGTACAAGATATATATAGGAAGACTCTGAATTGCTATTAGAATAGATAGATAGCACATTGCTAATAGAATAGGAATAGAGCAGCTTGTGCTCTAAGAGTAATAGAGCTAATAGAAGGAATTGAATGAAAAAAAAAAAAAGAAACGGACGAGTCCAGCTTTAGTGTACAACCTGACAGTACTCCTACATTTGTCCATAAAAGTATCCAATTTGGCAGTCGTATTTCTATCAATGGCCACACCAACCAGCACATTATTAAGAACGTAGCACTAGTGGTTCAGCGACATAGGAATGAGATAATAATCACGGACCACATTGTGCTCAGTTAGAGGACAATTGCTTATTCGACGAAGAATCCTTTGTATGGATTGGACAGCATATTCCGCGGACATGAACACAATAGTACATGTTTGGAATATTCTAGGGAGAACCCCTAATCCCTAGTCGCTTATCACTCCCCAGAAGTAATGCAACTGTTGGGAAGCTCACTTCTACAAAAGTGACAAAGAATACCCCAATCCCTCATTGATTGCAAGTCTCGTAGATCTGCGGCATTGTCTTCTGTCAGGGGAAACTATATCCCTTATTGAAACTCATTTGTATCCAAGAGATCACATTGTTTGTTTGCTTGTTTGTTCAATTCCTTCTATTAGCCCACACTCTCCTATATATATATTGTTCAAATTTTCAATCGTTCATAAAATACTTTTTATTCATCCACTCAAGTTCAAAAGAAAATTTTTTAACTTGTAGTGGATGACATTGGATGTTAATACAGTTTTTTCAAATTTTAATTCATTCATTAAATTTAGTTAATTAATTTTAGTTTTTTTTTAAATTTAAGTTGCATATATCTATCAATAGACGGAGCCAGATAGATAAATAAAAAAATGAATGAAAATTATTTATAAAGACTCTGCAATATAATGAAAAAAAAAATAGGAATTGACTTTAATTTTTTTTTTTTATATTACTTGTTTTTATAATATGCATGAACTGTGTGTTTACCGGCAAAAATCGCCAAATTTAATTATTTCTTGCTCGTTGCTCCTTCTTCTTTTCTCATGACACCTATACATCAAAATATATCCTCATTCCCACTCCAAATCTTAATATTCCCTAATTATTTAATCCTAAAATATCCTTAATCCTAAAAGATATGGCTTCGGACTGTTAGGCTATAGAGATTATAAAAATAATTTTTAAACACATTCTGTTAAGAAAAAATTTCAAACTTATAAAATTCGAGTTTTGAAAAACATCAAAAAAGAAAACTTATTATAATATCTAACATAATCTGGACTTGTCTGTCTTATATCACCATGCATTCAAAAATCTGAATGAAAAAAGTTACGTATTTTGCATTTTTGAATATCGTACAAAAATAATTATAATTATTTAAATAAATATTAAAATGACATATGAAGCTTATTAATTAAACATTAAATTAAAAAGATAAGTTGACTGAAACTAAAATATAAAAAATAAATAAATTTATATAAAAAATTTTAACTTGTATTTTTTTATTTTAAAATAAAAATTAAAAAAATAAATTAATAAGCATTAACATTATATGAACAGACCATAAACGTCTAAGAACAAATAATAAATCTTAGCAAAGACATTTGTAAACAATAAATAATATAGCATAACACCCTAACAATCCTCAACTAACTAAAATTTCCTTACATCTAGAAAAGATTAAAATCTTTATTATTTCAACTGGAACATTAAGTGCTACATTACGAAGCAGTTCTTGTAGGAACACAGAAGTTCAATTAACTAATATTATTATTTTATATAAAGCAAAATAATGACTACCAGGCCATGCCCAAAGCCTAGACTGCAACTAACGAACTTTTTAAATTTTTAAAAACAATGGATCACGTGAAGGTTGCTACACATCCAGAATCAAGTTGATTTGCCTTCTTCTCTCCACATGGGGTCCGATATATTGATCTCGCGAAAATTCTGACTAAAACTAAAACTATTCTCATAGGAAACCTGCACATTGCATCCTACCTTTCTGTTTCCAAATTAGAACTCATACTGGAAACAACATCACTTAAATTATGCCTTCCTCTTTTCCTCAGAGGCGCAGTTGGGGTGGTCTCTACGTCCGTCAATGGTTTTACCCCTGAAATTTGATATGTTCCAATTGACTTGTCAGAACTATCCAAATAAGAAACCACACACGACACTGAAGACCTTTGAGGGAAAATCATGTAAGGTCCATCACGTTTTGGCATACATTTCGATGTTTCCTTTCTGTCTGAGTTGATGATTGGATGCAATATAACCCAAACCTTCTGAATAGAAGTAAAATAAAGTTCTTTACGTTTCTTGTCATAATAGGCTATTCTCTGATCTTGTTTTAATTCTACTAGTTTCTTAACAGCCGTTGATATCATGACCAAGAGTCTTAAGTGAAAAATCTCAGGAACAAAGTTATTATTGTCTAATACCGCTTTTGGATAGTGAACCACATCATCAATCAAAATTACAAATATGTTGCACTATGTTCATTGGAGTTTAGAGTAAAACGAATACACTGCAGTTTTTCTCACCAACGGTCATGAGTAACACCTACCAAAATTGCAAGAAGAGGCTTTAAATCTCTATTTTTCTTTCAAATGGATTCATTTGCTGATAATGTACGGGAATTAAAATTTGGTCGATATAAAGAATACAACAAACTTGTTGCAACACATCGCTCTCGAAGTGTGGACCATTATTACTGATTAACTTTCTTGGTATTAAGTATCTCAAGAAAATTTCCTCGACTAATTTCGTTTCACTGCATGAAACTAAAGGAAAAAGTTCCACCCACTTAGTGGCACAATCTACTACAATAAGAATCCACTTGTCCCTCTTTGCTTTCTGGTAATGGACCAAATAAATCTATACTTAATGTTTCAAATCGCTGAGCATAAGCCGGACTTCAAAAGTTCAGCAGGCTTTTGATTGGGTGCTTTAAATCGACAACAATCAGGACTTTTCTTAACATAATTTACAATATAGGATCTCATGCCAGTCTAGTGATATCTCTAAACAATACGTTGATAAGTTAAGTAAGTAAGCATTAAGCCTGTTCTTTTAAACAGATGTTAGTAATTTGCCTTCATCTACACGTAAAAGCGTATGAATTGACTTCAAATTTTGATATGGGAATGCGTTCAGTAGATTCTCAATCTTCTACCAGTGAATAGTCTTTCTTGGGTTGATCACCGAAATACCAATTTTTTTTATACTGCTTACACTATATTGGACTTTATCAGAAAGTCCATACCTAATCTTTATGAAGTCCATTCCGAATTATGTATTCAATTTCAAAAGTTCTACCTTTAATGGTTACTGGCAGTATAACCAACAAATTTTCTCTAGACGTAATACCATCAGCTAACGTAACATCATGTCTACGAGTTTTCAAAAATATACCATTTTCTTTGAACGAATTATACATACAATCACCTGCAATATAACGATTTGCTCCAGTATCTGAAAACATACACCTCTTTGTTGCAAGATCGTAATAAGTATATTTGGAACTGAAACTGTGGAAGTATTACAACTATAAAACAGAACTTTTCGTGCTTATATATTTTTTTTATTCCTTCAGAAAAAATTTCTCCTTTATAAATCTTGGTTTACAAAAACCTCGTAACAAGAAATTTTAGATTCTTTACCCGAGAGAAACCCATGTATTTTAGGTACGCATGGAGGCTATTTTGCTTCTTATAACTATCTCGCGAAGTAAATTCCTTCTTACTACTTTTGATACCAGTATTCTTTTTTACATAACTGGATATAAGCTTCCATAAGTATCAAGCTTTTCAGCTAAAACATGAGAATTTAACTGTTCCCATTCATCTAACATATGTTCCTTGCAATCACTGGGAACTCTTATTTTCATTTGATCAGCTATGATAAAATTTTGTAGATCTTTGAATGAGGAAATATCTCGCTCCTTGAGCCGTTTTGCAAAAAATATGCTCGCAATTCAAAATAATAATCCTGCCAGATACTCTCTTTTCGCTTCCGATGGACAAAAACTAATTATTTAAACTTTTCGACACTAATTTTGAAGCATTAAAGTCACAGTTTCTTTACGAAAGGGAAATTCGGATAATTTTCTTTTGATTCATCAGAGTAGAAATCGAACTCAGTACCACGCTAAGCACGTGAAAGACCTAAAGAGGGTCAGGTATTTTTGATAGCCTTCCTATCAGTATGATATACTAATTTCACCAGTCTCTGCCTTAAATGTAGCAGCAACTTTTGTACATCAATCCTATTTAACGAAGAAATTGCAGACCTCACTGCATTATCAGGTAACGCTCTAGCATAATCTGGAACCTGTAATTTGAGATTTCCAGTTCGAAATTCATTTCCATTTTTGGTTTCTCTAATAGGTACTCTTCAGTCCTGTACTTTGCCTCTAAAATGTTTCGACTGAGTTTTTCTTCTAAAATTTCCTATCTAAGCTTTTTCTTCATTTATCGCAATAATATTTTTATTAGCTAATTAACCAATCTCCCTCTTTAAACAGAAAGGTGGATTTTATAAGATTAATGAACAATGTTCATGAAGGGTTGCACCTTTTCAAAGCACCGTGATATAAAATATCTATAACCCTGCTAATTTCCGACATTTTGAAAAATTTTTTTTTTTTTTAAATATTCAGAGTACAGTAAGATAAACTAACCCAGGAAAGACTTAAACCATTAACCTACCCCTGATATTTGCTTAAACACTTGGCATAGTTGTTTTCTTGCCAAACCAGTTGGACTCAATTATATACTGTAGTTGGTTTTTTGCTCAACCAACCAATTATAACTTCCAAACGTTCATCGGCTATCCCAAATTTCTTTATTATTAATAAGATTAATCTGGCGCTCGGTACCACAGGTTCGGGTTCAAATCGGCGTTGCCATGGGTGTTTGTAGGGGTTCGGAATCCACTTTAATCCGTAGGTCCCGGAAGGATCGTAGAGCGTTGCAGGGGCGTTGTTACTCCGCGTCCGTGGGTATCTTCAAGTTACACATCTGGGTAGTGCAAAGTGAGTAACGTCGGTACAGCCCTTATGGCATAAAAGTTCACGGTCTATTTGCCAGCTGCATTGAAAAAAAATAATGAGATTAATATTTAGATTATTTCAACAGAAACGCTAAGTGCTACATTAAGACTCAGTTCTTGTAATAAGACTGAAGTTCAACTATATAATATCATTTATTTTATACAACGCAAATCAATGGCTACAACACAAAGCCTAAACTGCAACTAACAAATTTTTAAAATTTTAAAACACGATGGATCACCTCACGGTTGCCACGCATCCAGAGTCAAATTTTTTCTTCTCTCCACGTGCTGTCCGCTACATTGGTCACGCGAAAGTTCAGACAGAAACTAAAACGATTCCCATGAGAAATCGCGCGTAACGAAAATAATTATACTGTTATTGTAAAAGATGAGTCGCTCCATAAAAATTCTCTTAACAAAATATTAAGTATTTTTAACATCGTATGAACAAACAATAAACGTTATTAAAAGCTTTATAAATAATAAACAATAAAACAATTATACTGTTAATGTAAAAAAGATTAGTCAAATGATAAAAATTCTCTAACAAAATATTAAGTAATTTTATTAGAAAATAGCATTTAAAATTATGAAGTTAAAAAAAAAGTGCCGCCTTTTTTGTACCTATCACACGGCAAAAATATAATTTTTAAAAACTAATGCTTAGTAGAGATGCCTTGCTTCAAAACTAATTAGTTAAACTGGTGTAATAAAAACCAACACCATTGGTTTTTAATTACCATCGGTTTAATCTTTGTTAGTTTGGTGGGCCAAGGCCATCTCCGACTGAATGATTTAGAGGCAGAAGATGTTCTTGTTTTTACGTGATAGGGTTGTCAGCCCTACGCCCAAGGTTTTACAGTCATATTAGACCGGGACCTTCTGGTAACTTGCATACCATTAGCTTAGAATAGTTCAGACGCATACAAACAAACAACTTTAATGGATGATCTCATTTATGGTATTATCAGATAGTAACTTTATTGGATGGTCTCACAATACATTTTTACCATTAATACCTCATTTAATCACAGGAAGTTGCCATTGTATCGTCTCTAAAAGATATAATTTGTTAAAATTATATAAATGTGCAATTATTATTGTTTAAATAAGCAATTTAAATTATTTTTATCCTCTTCTAATGTTTACCAATAAAATCAAATAAATACGTCTTGCATTTTTCTTAGTAATCATTACAAGAAGAAAATAACCTAGTGTCAATGAAAAGATTATAATTTTAAATGTGGGTCATTTTCGCTAACTTGAACACAAATTTCAATTTTGTAACAAAAGCTGGTAGATATAATATTTTCACCCGCTAGTCGGAAGAAATTTAACAGTATAAAAATTAACAAAATAATAATAATAATAATAATAATACACTAAAAATATAAAGTTACGTAATTATAATATATGAAGTTAGCAGTTAAAAAATTATGCTAGTTAGTTTTGTTTATCAACTGTATTACTATACCATAAATTAGTTCCTTATGAATACCTTATGATATCATTTACATAAGAATCAGATGATTATTATTTCACATGGGTTTAATGAAGAGAATGAATAAGGGTTATTCCATTTCTTTTACTTGAGGGAGGAAGACCGAATGTAAATGTCGAAATCATGAAGAAAATTGCGAGGGAAAAACTATCAACATATCAGCATTGTGAATCTATTTAAAAAAAAAAAAAAAAAACAATGTGATAAAAGATAGCTAATTATTAAAAATTAAGGTTGTTTTTACATTCAAAAGAAAGCTATAGATGGCGCCATGAACCCATAGAAATTTACAATATATGTATATATTAGTATATTTACAATTATTTTGTTGATCGAGTGTACAAATATATATATATATATATATATATATATATATATATCAATTATTATATAAACCATTATTAAATGGATATATTTCCGACAATCAAATTTTTTAAAAATAGTTTTTTAATGAATATTTTCAAGTATGAATTCTATTTATTTTTGTTTTCTTGACCTTTTATTTTCATGTCTTCAACACAACATTATTCCACTTTTCATATAAAAAATTATTTCTTTCCTTGATGATACATATTTCATTGCAAGTTCTTTCATTTAAACATCATTCCGTGTTAAATGATTAGGCTCATTCGTTTTGTTATACCCCTGACAATTACAAACGGAGTACTACTTTTTTCCACAATAAATATATAAAATATGTATCAGTCCATACATTAAATTTCACTACATGAAGGGAAAAAGGTGTGATATAAGGAGATAATTACTAATTGTTTAGTTATCAGAAACCAAAGGAAGAGACGAATTGTGGTTAACTACGTCTAAAACGACCCTTTTAATGCTTTAAAAGTAAACGTATTACAAATATTATGAATTATAATTCTCCAATGAAAAAAACACAAGATTTATTCATTGTATCATTTAACCATTAACGAATGTTTAACTGTTATACAATCTTACCAAATATCAAAATCATTTTGATTGCTTAGCAATATGGCAAGAACACATTTTTGAAACACAAAAAAATTCAGTTTCCCACTAAGCAAGCAGATAATTATTATTTAAAAACATGAATGTGGATAAAATCTAATTATTTTTTTAAATACTTTTATTTAGGGCTTAATATGGTAAAATTAAAAATTCCTTTTAGGTATTAAGAATTAAAAATATCAAGTTGTTTAAGAATGTTGTTCAGAAGCTTATGCTTATATTCTTATTAGTTTCAAATTATTCATCATTTTGGCTTAAATGAAAAATTATGTTTTAAATTAAATCAATTCAACAACTTTTATTTTTATTTATTATATATATCACTTAAATATTACATAATTTAAGTACATGGGAATATCAAACAATTCAATAAAACTCCAAAATGATATGAAATAAAAAAAAAAACATACTTAATAAAAAGGAAAACAGTAGAACTTTTAATAAAATTTTTACTTTAGCTTAAGTACTTGCTTCATTTCTGCATTTTTTGGCAACAACATATGCGATTGTTTGTACAAACGTTGTGAGATATTTAATACGGTGCATACGGTCATCAGTACTAAATATTCTTTCAGGTGGCCCACTTATATTTTGAATAGCCAAGTAATATATGATGAAGAGCTGTCTAACAAATAACGAATATCGAAAAATTGTCAGATATCCAACACGTGTGCCTGATGTCAATAAAGTCAGGCATGAACAGGATCTTTCAATTAAAGCACGGATTCGCTGATCATCTCCGAAGAGGTTGTAAAATCGATTATTCTGATGTTGGACATCAAAATTTCGATGTTGGTCATCGGTGTCGCTACAGTAAATTATTATCAGAATTTCGTTAAATAAAAATAAAAAAAAATCAGATTTATACTTAAGTGAACTTAATTAATATTTATCTAATAATTGATTTATCGCCTTAGATACATAATGTACCTTTAAAAGTCATCCAGGACAACTATAATCTTTTCTGAGAGCGTCAGAGATATTAATGATATTATGTAATTATGTAAAATTCAAGGCAGCTGTTTTCTTATGATATTATGTAAAAACAAAAGGTAGCTGTTATTTATGTTATTATGTAAAAACTCAAAGTAAGGTGATGGAAATAAACTCCCGTCGAATATTTGACAAACAATGGTTGTTGATCATATTGCTGGAAATTTAACCTTAGTTACATAAAATATTTTAGATTTGCGCTCTGTAAAATTTCTCATTAGCCATTGTCTTGAACTATTATTCTTAATTACTATTATCCTATATTCACCAATTCTGCTGTCGGAGGGAGACATAGATGGTTACTCTGTTCTCTATCATCCATTGCTGACGTTCTGGTAATATCCAAGAAGAGAATACCTATGTTTGATGTTTTTAAAGAAAATTGTATCAAAGTATATAAGTAAGTATGATACTATGATACTATGATACTATGATACTATGATTCTATGATACTTGATGTATGATATATAATGTTTGATGAGTTATGTATGATGTTGTAAGTATGATACTGTGTCCTACTATGTATTATAATACTGTGTCCTATGTACTATGATACTACGTATTATAATACTGTGTATCAAAGTAAGTATTATCTAATTCTAAATGTGATATGGATAGTCTAGTAAAAAACGCAACTATCAAGCTGAGAGATTCTTTCCATGTTCATTTCTTTCTTATTTCTCCTCTGAATATCATACATTATTTATTATTATTAAAAATATTATAAATTATTTACAATTTAAAAATTTTACTTCATTTTTCTATATAATATTTTTTTAGCTTTTTAGAATTCGAAGCCATGAGCTGTCCGAAATGAGGCAGAAAAAAAACCACAACGCATCCACTGACACTTCAGGGTCAGAAATTTCGAACACTCATCACTGACCATTTGAGGAGGTTGATCATTCTAAAAGAATAATTGGAAACATTGTGATCGATGAATGCTTTAAAAAAGAAACAGCATATTTCTCGAAAAAACATTAGAATCTTTTTTTCCCTTTTAATGGGCTACTCAGGGACTAAAATATTAGCCTTTTAAAATTTAAAAAAATAAGAAAAAAGAACATTTAAATCAAAGAAGAAGCATGGTGTCAAAATCTCTTCCCGTATGTTTTGTTTTTTGCTTCGAACTTAGATACAGTTCTCTACTGTTTTAATTCTTATAAATAATTATGCTAAACTGTTCAAGACACCTGCACTCATTGATTACCTTACCTCAGGAAATGTTTTTATAGATCAAGTTACTTTGGTCATTTGTTGTAATGAATTCTGGTATTAAGTAGTATTCATCTGTGAAGTTGAAATCTTTCGAATAATTTGTCCTGTAATTTGGTGTCCCGTTATTGAATTAATAATGTTCTAAATCCCAAGAAAGCTCCAATTAGATATTATTAGAACTTACTGTATGTTTTGAACCATTTAAGTTTAATTAAATGTAATTTATTGCCGATGACTTGAAATGGATAAACTGATCACTTACACAAATCAAAGTACGTGCCGAAACCATTCTTTGAAGAAGGATTCAATTTTTAAAAAGTAAGATATGATTAATGTTTAAAAGTGTGATGTTCTTCTTATCTTTTGTTAAGATTTAAATCATTGCATTTGTCAAAAATGATGGATTAGCAAGAGAAAAAAATCAAAGCTGTATTTTTTTTTTAAAAACTAATTAATCTTGCATATGAATATGTTTGTGTTCTTTACTCTTGAAATAATGCAATGATATATCATTTTATTATATATTTCAATTTGTTTTTGCTATCAGTTGGCTTTAATATACACCTGGATGCCCTAAAGATAGAATTTAAAATCTTTATCAGTTTTTTTTTTTGTTTTGTTCAAAATGGTAAATCATACAATGCATAAAAACTCCAACCTACTTAAAGGCTTTTAAAAAATGGATGATTAGTTGGCTCAGTAAATGTTTTTGGCATACAAATGGGTCTGCCATGATTCATGTAAGTTTCTTGTTCATTATGGAATTTAATGACACATTTTCTTTTAATAGAATTATTTACTTGTATCAAGTTTAGATCAGTTTTCAACAATTTTTCCATTATCTACCTTTTTTTTCCCGCTTTTGGTGCATAAACCATCTACACTTGTCAACCGCTTTATAATAGGAAAGCAATTTTCTTGGTTTGACAATGATACATATAAAAAAACAAACATAGTATCTGGTGCCACTAACTGTATCAAAAGAAATCTACCGGTTTCTAGAGCTCATTGATATTCCTATGGCATACCTATTGTCATAACTATTATTCATACCTATTGTCTACAGTTTATTCCATATGTCACAATCTAATATTTCTATCAAAGTTATATTTTATATTTTTTGCTTAGAAAATTGTAACTATAAGTTAATTGTTTAATTTAATTATAAACGTTACTCTATTGTAGTTTTACCTTTACTGTGATTTATCAATTATATTATTGTGTAATTAAATTTATCTGATAATCAAGATTTAATTTGTTAAAAATAATAAATAGACATATTCATTTTAAAATAAAAAGAAACAAATGGCTAGATTTAAATTATCAGTAAATACGAACTCTGTTTGCTTATTTCTGTTTTCAAAAAAGAAAAAATATATCATGATTCATATTTATTATGCAATGAAAATTGTCTTTGTGAAAAGAATGATCTTTAAAATAAAGAAATCAATCTTTAAACATACAATGTCGAAAGTAAAATCGTACGCAATCTTTTTTACGCTATAAAATGGGATCGTCATCATAATTGTAAAGTACACTAGATTTCAGTGGACTTTATCTATATATTAGTGTAACCGTGCTTCCTCCTACGAACTACAAGAGCGGCACTGTGGCTTTCAGGAGAAATGGTCATAGGTCTCGAGACTCTCTCCCGAGAGGAAGTACAGCGCAATCGGCGCTGGCAATGAAAAATGTTTAGTATAGCGCAATCACGCGAAACTTCTGTTGAGAAACTGTTTAGTTTGGAATCTCATCTCGAGAGGAAATATATTTAGCACAACCCTGTGTTGGTCTACGGACTCTCACCTGGGAGAGGAAGTATCTTTTGAGCTTCCAGCGAGTATTTGAGTATCTTTTATTAAATTCCTTCTATTAGCTCACACACTCCCCCTATATATATCTTGTTCAAATTTCCAATCGTTCATAAAATACTTTTTATTCATCCACTCAAGTTCAAATACATTTTTTTTTAAACTTGTAGTGGATGACACTGGATGTTAATGCAGTTTTTTTTCAAATATTAATTCAATAACTAATTTAATTCATTAATTTTTAGTTGTTCTTAGATTTAAGTTGCATATATCTACCAATAGATGGCGCCAGATAAACTTAAAAAAAAAGAACAAAAATTATTTATAAAGGACTTTCTGCAATATAGCGAAAAAGAGAAGAAATTGACTTTAAAAATGTGTTTTTCATATTACTTGTTTTCTGCTTATAAGCGAAATCCTTCCACGAATCTAGAATTATATGACTTTAACTGTGTTATATATTGCCTGCCTGTAATTGTTTGTATGTGGTGTTTATGCGTGTGTCAATAAAGCTGTGAGTTCTCAAACTTGGTGTCTCAAGTTTCAACATAACACACATCCAGTTACAATCCAATCAATGTGAATCTTAACCCAGCTGCGAAGTAGAAAAATGGCATCGTCGGAAACAGCAGCTTCAATGTTGACCTCAATAACATGTCATTGCAGTTTTAAAACTGTAGAAGATAAACTACTGTATAAAGTTTCTGCTCCATAGAATAGTCAAAATATTAAAACATTAAATCAAAGTTAGTAATTTATCTTTAATGTTATCCAAAATGTTTACTATCAGCAGGAATTCAATCAAGAAATAGCACAATATTATGGAGAATTTCGCTTAAATCCACAATAAACTACTATTTCTGGCAATTGATTCATGGGTATTTACCATTTTCTGATTGATAGGCATGTCAATGTACCGCATTTTAAAGTATACATAACTTTTTTTTATTTGCCTTTCTATGAGATTAAATCAATACTATCTTTCTGTATCTTGTTAGATCACTTGGGATACTGAGATTGTATTTAATAAGTTACCTCATCATATTTACTGAATGTTCAGGCAGAATATATTCCCTTAATATCAAAACAATAAATATTCTGCTTAACTTTGAATTCCATATTTTATGCGAAAATTAATTACCCGAATTAGTTTTCGAAAATATCTAAATTAACGAAATAAATATTTTGTTGTAATTTTATAGTGAAGTGAAAAAAAAAAAGATAAATAAAATGCTAACAAAAAAATATTTAAAAGTTATACTTCCATGAAATCTATTTTTATATATTTTAGACATCATCTAGAAAAAAATGTTAAAATATTTTAGTAATAACATAAATATAATCATTTTAAAGAATCGTTTTAAACTTATTTCATTTATTTAAAGCAATTTTTCTATATAATATTAAATAAAATAATATGAAAATTGAATTTTTATGTAATGAAATATGTTTAAAGTTGTTACCAGAGTTTATTTTTAATAGTTTAACAAAAAATTTAATGGCTTATTTATCAACTTGCATTTTATATCTAGTTATAAAAAATAAAAATAAAACAATCTTTCTTGAAAACTTTAAAGCATAACGTATATTAGTATCATAATTTTTACATAATTGAAATAAATTTTTTAAATTAAAGCATTCAATTTTTTTTCAGTAACTTCCCATTAATATAGTATATGATCTTTCAACAAAAAAAAATGTTTTTTTTCTCCATCATTAACCACGTTTTAAGTTAATATTATTAAATTAGATAGTGTTTTATTTATTGTTTAATACATAATAATTTACATAAATAAATTGTGTCATTAATTATATTATTGATGAAATTGTAAAGTTAGTTGATTAATGTATATTAAATTTGATTTTTGTATATGTATTTTTTTATGCTAAAAATTACTTTGCTATTTCTTTTAGATTTTGAAAAAAATATAAGTTAAAAAAGAAATACCACTGTTTCTGTCATACCATTTTACTAATAATGCGGATATGATTATAATTAGAGCAGAAATCAGCACCCCCCAAAAAAATGTCATCAGATATCAAAATAAATTCGATTTTAATAGGCATGTATAAACTCATGTTAATTACATATTCTTGTTTAGAATAAAAACAAATACGTTAACCCATTTAAATCATTGAAATTGTCTATAGTTGTGCGACAGAAAGAAATAAACAGTAAACAGTAAGATACGATAGATATAAACATTGTTATCAAAAATCTTTTAGCAACTTTCTTTTGCTGTACTTCCTTTTTATAAATTACTTTTACGCATGTAGTAAAATTCACCAAGTGCATTCAATGCAATATTTATATACATTTTTTATACTTTCAAAGTATCAAATGGTATAAAAAGAAAAACATATTTCAAACAAACAAATATAATCTATTTTTCAAATAACCATCTTTTATCTAAAGATTAAATTATATATATATATTCAAATGTGCTGCATTAATGTAGTAATGTGTTCTAACAAATAATGCATTACACATTATTGTATGGTATCAAATCAATTACTATGCTGCAAAAATGTATGTGCAAATATAGACAATTACAGTATTTTTAGTTTCCTACATTTTATTTGTGCTTCAATATTCTTTAATAGTAACATTTAATTGTGTTGCAATATTACTCAATAGGCATCAGTCTTTTTTTCTACTATCACTTTGCCATTAAAATAACTCTATCAGCCAATAGCTGCGGTATAGATAGTATCAGCCATTAACTGGGAATATATCTCCTGCATTATCTGTTAACATTATTCGTTTTAAAATTAGCTTTAAGATTATCTATTAACATTGACATTATAACATTATTTATTAACATTATTCGGCATTGATTTATTCACTGTATATTATAGCATTTATATCCTACCTTATAACAGGATATTGAAACATTTACCCAAAAACTTTATTTTAAATTATTACCAAAATTCTAGCTAATCACAATACTATTTTTGATTATTCGTGAATTATGGAAATTTCTAATTTATACGTCTTCCAAAGATTTTATTCAAAAACTTCTAGATAGTAATTTTAAAAATGTAGTTTGATCAATAAGATATCATAATCAGTGTAATTTTTGTGTTTTGTACTACAAAAAGTATGCATATTTAAGCTAAAAAACATCACTCATGTATATCATTATGTTTATAAAATTATGTTCGTATAGTTGTATAAAAATCTCAGCTGTAAATGATTCTAGGGGCCATCTAGATTATAATAAATATTAATTTATTACGGATAGAGAGAAAGCTGTATTTTAAGAAATACTTTCAGGAGTAATTCCATATTTATATTTTGCATAGAGAGAAACTTACCATCAAGCACCCAACTATAATATCTGGTACAGATAGCTAGTATAAGTGTAGTGTAGGCCTTTGGCATTAACTTGTAACAGAGGCCTCCAAACAACCGCCCGCGGACCAAATCCGGCCCTCCAGCGTGGTCAATCCGGCCTGCGACAGCGAATAGCTTATTGTTGCTGTAATAAGTTGGATAAAAAACACAGAATGGTAATAACTCGGTTTTATTGACTTGCTAGGTAAAGCTTAATGACAAGCATAATAAGCAGGAAAATTTAACTTAAGCATAACAACTAACAAATAATTGAAATGAATCCCACTAACATTATAAACTAGTGAACATCCCGCGGTTAACGCCGGTAGTTATATCTACCTATTTCCGCTTTTGACCACTAGATGTTGTCAAGTGTCATGGTCGTATCGATGCACACAATAGTAATTGTAGTAATTGAACCAGCGAATTTAGCAAGCGTATGCTCGCTCAGAGCGCGTACTGGGCGACTGGTCTAGAAATTATAGATAATGGCAAAAAAATTAAAACGGTTTTGGCCCTTGGTACTTACTGAGTAAACAGTATGGCCCTAAGGCTGGAAAGTTTGGAGACCCCTGACTTATAAGATTGGCCTTTTCTCGTTGGCAAGTGTTTCCATATTATTGTGTAAAGGAAGATAGTTGAGTTAGGATTTTTATACGTAAGAGTGTTTATTATTATCAATTTGAATTTTGATAAGTTGAATAAATATATTTATTATTGTTTTAAAATCGTAACCCTGTTCATATATAAAACAGAAAACACGTTGCATTAACTACAGATGCAAGACAATCTTTACAAAGCATATCAGTATTTAAAATTAATTACTGTTATTTAGAGAGAATCAAATCTTCTGTATGCGTAATAACTATAAAAGCATTATCATTGGATAAAAAAAATTGAAAAGTTCTTTATATAATACAATCGCGTTTAATTTCTATTGTGTTGCTTAAAAATGACTAGAGATCTACCTAAGATTATTAAATATCTTACCCTTACACTATATTGTACCAGCTAGTGAAGACATTTTCAAGTTCAAATCCACCTGCAATGTCAAACTGCTTTCAGAAATGAATAGATTGTGATAGTGTATGAAAAGTGTCTTGTATTCAATGCATGGTTGTCATGTGGAAATGCTTCAAATGTTTTTCCAAAAGCTAAACAAATTTTGGTGAGTTATAATTAAAATTCATCTCAGTAAATAATGTCTTCGCTTCATATTTGTCGTTCACAGTCGTTCATGGGACACATAAACTAGCCCCCCCGCCCCTTCAAGTATGAAAATTAATTAGCCACACCCATTTGCACAAAATCCCAAGTATCATGGATACTAATTTAATATATTTTAGAATTTTTGTTTGCTTGTTATTCTAAATAACAATTTTTATAAAAGAAAGGGTAATTGTTGTTGCAATTATTAAACAAGTAATAAAAAAAAAAAAAATTTCAATGTCAATTCCTACTTTTTTTCCATTATATTTCAGAAAGTCCTTTATAAATAATTTTCTTTCATTTTTTAAGTTTATCTGGCGCCATCTATTGGTAGATATATGCAAGTTAAATCTAAAAAAAAGCTAAAATTAATTAATTTAATTTAATTAATGAATTACTATTTGAAAAACTGTATTAACATCAAGTGTCATCCACTACAAGTTCGAAAAAAATGTATTTGAACTTGACTGGATGAATAAAAAGTATTTTATTAACGATTCAAAATTTGAACAAGATATATATAATTAGAGTGTGAGCTAATAGAAGGAATTGAATAAATTTCTAAAAATTAATTATTTGTTTTAAATAAGTAAAAATAAATTAATTCATTTTAATTGTAGTAATTTTATGATTTTGTATTTAAAATTCTCAGTTTATCACTAAAATAAAATAATCACAAAAATAAAATGTTATATAATAAAATGTAATATAAAATAAAAAAAAAAATATATTTTTAATGTAGATTTTTCCAAATTCTTTACATTTGTATCTAAATAATTATCTGTTGTATAGAGTTTGAAACATTAATATAGAATTTATTTGAATAAATAATAACAATAATTATTATAAGCGCTTATTGCTATGTTATCTTAATAATCATTATACCAAAAGTTTTAAATTTAAAATCGATTTTAAGGAAAAATTAATATTATAGGATTTGATTGTATATTTACTTTTAAAATTAAATAATATTATGACTTTTCAAATATAACTTCATTTTTTCATATTCTTAGCACGTTTTCATAACACAAATAAAATTTGAGTATTAATAACATATTCGAAGAAAAGAGGAATACTATCAATTCAATAGAAATCTTTTTTATTGAGTGTATAAAATACATGATTATGAAGGCACAAAAAATAAGCCTGTGTAATGATTGAGACATTTCGGTGCCTAACCCTTGCAAAATATGCACAGCTATATAAGCAAGGTTAGACACGTATACATACGACATCCGTAAGGCAGAGGAGTACATACTTGAAAATAATGAAAGAAAAATAGAGATGAATTCTTTGGGTCCTATTTACAAGGGGATAAATCTCTGAGGTGTCTTCATGGAGATGTTTATCTGAATATCATTTGGAGAGATTATTTGTCAGCTGAATTAACGTACTATTAATTCCTGAGAAACCAGTAGGAGGTACGCTATCAATGATGTATTAATTTTATCTGCAATTTGATGTAAAATCACAGTTGAATATTTTTGGAGTTAATTTTTTTTTTTCGTTTTATCCCCATTTGCAATTAGAAATTAATTTGCAAATTGCAAATAGGAGTATTACAAAAGAGTTACCCAAAAACAGATGAAGGTACTATTTTCAAACTGTTAATGAAATCTAATATTGTGTACAATAAATGGTTACAAAATAAGGCATTGAAAATTATCTTTAAATTATTAGATCATTTTATATAAACGGCATATCTTTATAAAGGGATCCAATGTTATATTTGTTTAGAATTGGAGCACTCTTATAAAATACATTTAAAGTAACTACCTGAAGTTAGCAAGAATGCTTTAACTAGCAGCAAACTGTTATTTACCAATCAAGTACAAGATACTGCTAAAATGTAAAATACCAAATAGATATATCAGATATACATCCCTTTCCTACACCAGGAGAAGACTAGGGATCATGAACGAATAATACTCTGTATGCATATATAATTCTTTGTATTTTTTTAGTATCCTGGATATCCTCCATATCCACCACCATATCCAGCTGGCATGCCTCCATAAGCAGATGTCAGTGCTGGGTATCCACCATAGAGAGAGGATCCAAGACCACCACCATATCCACCAACTCCATAGGAAGCATATGGTGAGCTTCCAGCAGCATATCCTCCATAGGGTGGCATGGGCATGGGCATCATGGGGGCCCTCTGCTTCTGGTTCTGAGACTCCTTGTGTTTGGTGATGAGGGAGGCAAGGATGGAGGCTGCCACCAACATCTCAGAAGTCTTCTTACCCCCGAATCCCTTGTTTCCCAGTCCCAGGAGGCCGCCGATGCCTGCTTCGGCTTGCTGGATAACCAGTCCACTCAGGACCAAGAGGGAGAAGGTGAAGAGGGTGAATCGCTGGGATTGGTGTCTAGACATCTTTGAAGCGAAGAGAGTCATTTTGGTACTAGAAAAAAATAAAGTGATATGTTACACAAAATAACACGATGTCAAATACTACAAATTTTAGAAATTAAAATTTAAAAAATGTATTCCATGTAGCACTTTATAGAGATTTTTATCAATTAATGAATGTCTTTCGAAGAATATAAATAACTATTTTAAAAATTGAATGAAAGATTTAGCTGTGGTGTTCTGCCAAGGCATTTGATGCTTTCATAAATATGTTAACGAAGATTTAGCATAGTTTTTTAATTAAAATATATTTTGGAATCAGGTTTATAAATTGAAGGGACTTAGCTCCCATATTACCAAAGAGACGATATTTGAGTTGATGCATCTACAAAAAAAATAAAAACTTGTCTAGCTATAAATATACATGGAATTTTAAAAATTTATAATAAAAGTAAGAAAAATAATTAAATATGCATATATTAATGAATGATTTTGAATTAATTGATCTTATGTGCGTGAAATACCAATCAGCTTAAACGAAATCAGAACTGTAAACGACTAAAAAGAATTAAACAGATGTCACTCCATATCCAAAATTTATCATATTTATTTTGCTGTTTATCTTTCTTTCTAGTATAAGCTTTCATGAAAATATAATTTTGTATGCACATCCTGCTTAAGATGACTTCTGGTATACACGAGGAAAAGAAGCTCAGCCTTCTTGGCGAACCTCTTCCTCTCTTAATTGTCCGCCACGCCCTTTTTCAGCCAGAAGCAACGCCAAATCTTCTCATAAAGAGATTACATCAGTTTGACAAATGAGGCTTACTTTTTAAAATCCATTTGTTACGTTTTCCCACGGTTATTTAGCAGTCCTATTAACCATCTCAGCTTCATTGCCTGCACCTGTGTTCCAAAATGTGTGTCAAGCCCCAATCGAACATTTGTTGCACGTATCCTTTTGCATGTTCCATCCTGAGCTCAATGGTCCGTGAACAATGAAAAAGATTTTACAAAACCCCATTAATGTTTTAACTGTTAACTGAACTGTTTGCGGCACCCAGTGATAAGGGGATACATGATTCAATAATGCTGAAGGGAGGGTTTTTTTTTCTTTCTTCCTTCGTTTTGCACCTGCAGGCAATTTCTTGCTCTACAAATCATCTCTGTCTGCCTCGTCTTTGTCTTCTCATGCTTCAGGATCTTAAGTTGATGGTTAAGGCATTTTAACCTTAATTCTTTTTTCGCGTACGTTCCCATGCTGGGTTCTCACGTGGATGTTTGAGTTTCCATTCATAATCTTCTACCTAATGGTGCTGAGAGCTTAATTTATGAAAAATCAAGGTTAACGGTTCAAAGTTATACTTTGTTTATTTATTGTGTTGCCTGGTATTCAAACTGAGATCTTAAACATCCGGATATCAGATGACTGTGAATTTGGTTCTAAGCCGATTGTGTGCGGTTTTGCAAGGCACAATTAGCCTACTGTTACATTTTTTTAATGCATACCAGGTTTAGCAGATAAGGTTGTGGCTTATGGATCTGAATTCCTTAATAGGCTATTTTTAGTTCGGTATATAAGAAAGGAGGTTGAGATAGGATCTCTTATTATTAGAGTAAAATCAATTAACCTTCAAATTTATTACTTTAAATTAATGACTTCAAACATATGCAGCTATCTTTTGACATTTCAATTATATAATGTAAAATTAGAAAATATGTAAATCATATATGTGCTGAATTTTCTTCTGAACTTAGTTTATTGACATATATATTATATTCATTATTAAAAATACTAATTAAATTTTAAACATAGATTTTACTATTAAGTAAGATTGTAATATTAGGTATGTAGATTTAAGAATTTATAATACTGAAATTTGAAATTTTAAGTAAATTATTATTGAAACTGTAAATTGATAAATTGTGTGTGCGTGTGTGTAAAAATTTTCTACTTACATATGTAGTTATCAAACTTAGAACTAAATGAAATTATCATTGTTGTATATCAAATTCTAGGGAGGAACTACTTGTAAATATTTCTTTACACGAAATATGGCAATGTCTTTATGTCCGCCCTCTAAAAATTTCATTTAGTTTTTATTTGTTTTAAAAAATATTAATAAAATGTAAATTATTAATATTAATAAAATATAAATTATTAATATTAATAAAATGTAATGAATGTAAATTTATCCAAATAAAACTAAAAAAATTGTAATAATCAGTCACTATCAGATAAACTCCAGGCATCTAAATCTTAATTAAAAGCGATTGCAACTTCATAAGACGAGATTAATTTAGAAAAAGCATTGTGTGAACCAACAATGAAATTGAATGAATCAGTTTAATATTAAATTATAAAAGAAAAAAATAATTAAATAATTCATTTAAATAAGTCACAAAAGTCTTTGAAGTTGATTTAAACTTCCTGTATCACGACAACAAAGTCAATGGACTTTAAAGCTAAAACAACCACTATACTGTGGCTTAAATTCCAAACAGAAGACCATCATGTTGAAAGACACGAGTCCACTTTTGCACCATAAAGGGTTAAGACCCGCCTTCAGGAAAAGTGGATTGAAAAAGAAAAATTAAAAGGAAAAAACAAAGCACTGAAGAGAAAGCAAAGAAGGCTAGTAGAACCACAAAAAAGTCAATCCAAAAATTGCCAACTAGGCCAACTCTTTTCGCTCCAATAATTGGAGGTTGATGCTCGTAGAGGTCATTGGCAAGTTGAAGAACTATTCATAGAAAAAGGGTTGAACGATGCACTTTTTTTTTCTTAGGCTAGTGTATTTTTCCTCCTTTCCAGAATTCAGAGTTCATTCATGATATTTCGTTCATTGCCTTACCCTAAAGGGGTGGACGGTTTGCCCGGTTACAGTTAGCGTGGATTTCAGTGACAGGAAAAAAAAAAGCTGCTGTTTTGGTGGTTTATTAATATTCATTGTGTCCAGTGGGCTTTGTTAGAGAAACTGGTCACGTTTTCATAAGGAAGTGATGGAACTTTCACCATTCATGGTCTGTCTCGAGTTTTTTCTATGCCCCTCTCAAGTAGATGATAGCAATCGCTTAATATCAATGTAATTGATGATATGGGGTATATTTTAGATATGGAAGCAATTGCATTTCGTGAATATAGGTGAATATCCAAAATTGTATGGTATTATTAAAAAGTAATAAAAGCGTGAAATTTTAAAAAAGATTCCTTCAAATTACAAATTCAATTTAATTTTAAAACTAGCATAACGATTAGCTATTGAAATAGGTAATTATTTGACATTAAAAATAAAAAAAAAAAAGAAATTTTTTGAGGTATTCATCGTCTTTACTTTTTTAATCAAGATTTAGTTATAATGAACTTCCATTTATCCTTACAGAAATTTGAAATTTTATATAGCATTTAAAAAAAAAAAAAATGATAAAAAAAAAGTACAATAGTATTAAATAAGTGTATTTAAAAAGAAATTTCATTTATCGTTTAAAAACGCTTATCGTAAATTAATAATTCATTTAAATTACTATTCATTATATTAACACTATCTTAAAAATTTTAAATTCACAACGACATGAATTTGCTCAATTTTATTTCTTTTCTCTTTAATATTTTAAAGAAATGCATTTCACAATAATTATTTAATGAATAAAATATCAGTTTTAGAGGAATAAAATTTTTTCTTTAACAAAAATTCTTTCAGTTTTAACTTTTCAAATACCGACCTCTCTCTCTCCGAAAATGAAAAAGAAGTATTTTGGGCAGTTAACAGAAGCAATCGATAGTTCAATTATTTAAATTTTTAATAATTTACGATATTTTTATGTAATAAGAAAAGACGAATGGGAAAATTTCATACATTTTTTAATTTCGCTTTTTTTTTATCCATTTAAATATCTCCTTAAGAAAAATTTGTCTAAAAATTTATTTTTATAATAATTTGAAAACAAAAATTGTTTAATTGTTTGTCGTTGTTCATTGTTTTTAGTGTTTCTAATAAAGATAATTTAAGGTTTCAAATAATGTTTGGCAATCAATATATTATTATGTTTCTCATTTTATATTTTTCAAAAGTAATTATTTTATAATATTTAATATTTTTATACCTAGTGCCTTACTTTAGGTTATGTTAGATAAATTTAGATTAAGATGGGGTTTAGACCTATTCTTGTTTAATTTCATCCTTAGGTTTTAGGTGTTATCAGTTTATTTTTCTTAAAATAAGGTTACAATATAATTTGTTATTTTGCATAGGCTATGCTATAAGAAATGAATGTCTAAGTTCAGTTATTTTTATCGTGAAACAATAAACTTATTTTTAAAAATAGCGTAAAATAATATATATAATCCTCAATTTGACACCAAACTGACAAAATAGACATTTTTTTAATCACAGGTAATAAATCTATTATCAATATGGGGTAGTAAAAAAAAAAATGAGCAAATCATTGAAAATGCTCATACAGGTGTGGAATCGTTGAACTTCAGTTGTTATTCTTAGAGTATTCAATTCTTTGTTTTTTTTTTTTTTTTTTTTATGATTTCAAAGTGTGTTTATAGCTTTAGTAGAAGAAAGAGCCGAAATCCGTGACATCATATAATCTATTTCTGGATGAAGGGCTTTCAAATTAGAACGCTAGAGTAAAAACTGAAAGGTCATTGCCTTTTTTGTTCAATCAATTGTTTTCATAAGATACACATCGCCGATGAATGGAAGAGCTTACTTTGCTAATAAATCGATTTTTGGTAGAAGACAGATTGTAACAATATCGTTTCTGATTGCTGCAAAAATTGTCTTAAAATTATTAATACGTTCAAGAATGTATAATATTGTTTCTGATTGTTACAAAAATTATCTCAGTTTGTCTATAAAAATAAATAATATCGTTCAAGAATGTACAATATCGTTTCTGATTGTTGCAAAAATTATCTGTTATCTATAAAATAAATGATGTCGTTCAAGAATGTACAATATCGTTTCTGATTGTTGCAAAAATTATCTTTTTTTTGTCTATAAAAGGAATAATATCGTTCTAAGAATGTACAATATCGTTTCTGATTGTTGCAAAAATTGTCTTGAAATAAATATGTTCTAGAATGTACAATATCGTTTCTGATTGTTGCAAAAATTATCTTATTTTTTGTCTATAAAATGAATAATGTCGTTCAAGAATGTACAATATCGTTTCTGATTGCTGCGATAAATAATATATGCATTTTTAAAAGTTATTCATTCAATTGTTTTTTTATTTGAACTTAATTCTTTGCTTTAAGATATTTAAATTAATTAAACATAAATACAAAAAACTTAATTCTAAATTTGAAAATGAGAAATAAATATTTAATTAAAATTAGAATTTAATATTTATTATATTATATGATGTTAAATTAATTAGAATTTTTATTAAATAAAAATATTAAAATATAATATTTATTAGTAAAATAGTAAATTATGGATTAGTTAATTTATTTTGAGAAATATTTATTTATCTTTGCTTTCAAAATTTGAGTTCATATAAATTTTGAAATTGCTATAGATCACTGTGATCTATTTTTTAAAAAATGTTGGCAACAAATAAAATAATTATGTTTCAATAAAATGTAAAAATAATGTTACAACTTTAAACATTTCAAAATATTTTGACAAAAAATAATTCTTACATTAAAAGGCTAGAAATTATAAATCAATCGCCATATTTCAAAAAATCATAAAGCCTTTTAATTATTTTAATTAATAAATGAAAATTTATTTGTTTAAAATTATGAATGTAATATTAGATTAATAATTAAAACGTTTTAAAATTAATTTATTCAAATGAATACTTTAAAGAAATTCAGAATAGATTTTAATAATATGCAATTCAAATTAAATGACTTCAATTTTTTTTAAGTTAACATATTTTATAAGTTCCTATAAAATGGAATTTTATATTAAACTGAATTGAATTGTGATGTTGAAATGAAAAAAATACTGATTAGATTTTTGATTAGATTTATTTAGATTTTCTTCATTTAAATATCTATTATCATCAAACAAATGTTAAGACTTTATTATTTTTAGTTTTTTTTATTTAAAAAAATTCGAAATGCAATGGCTGGAACAAATCGGTTACTTCAAAAACCATCAATTTATCATTGGAAACAAGTAGTGAACCAACTGTGACGCTACTATTAAAAAAAATAACTGATCATTGAAGATTCTTCCTGACACAATCTCTTCCAATCTTGTTCTTTGTCAAAACTTAATAGCTTGATAAATGAATTTGATCCACCTTGTAGAAACGTGAGAAGACTTTTAAACGAAGACACTGACCCCTTTTATTACCTTTTTGCTACCTGAGGGCGTTTTAAGCACTTAATTTAGGCGCTATGAATATATTTTTTGTTACTAGACTTCGATATTTAATAACAATTTAGTAGGCATGCTATAAAGTTACGCTCGAACCCTAATTTTTGTTTGAAAGCTTATGTCATTCTTTATTAATGGATGTATGTTGAGTAATTTTGCCACTGGAGATGGTTTGAATATTTATTATCGTTAAAGATCTACCTAGATTCAGTTGCCTTAAAGGCAAATGAACAATGAAATATATCTAACATGGTTTAGTTCTTCATCAATTAAGTTCATTTATTGTTTTTTTTCTTATAGGCAATATTTTTCTTATATTTTATGAATTTTATTCTTTCTTTTATTTTATGGATTCTTTTAAAATAGGATCAATTTGAATGAAAATTAGCAAAAAAAATAATAATTTTCACGGAAGATAAAATGCTATTAGATTATTCTTCAGTCAAAAGTTCATATTGTTTTTTTTTTTTTTTCTTATAGGCAATATATTTTTTATGAATTTCATTCTTTCTTTTTATTTTATGATTCTTTTAAAATAATTCTATGGAAAATTAACAATATTTGACTATAAAAAAAATACTTAGGATCAAATAGTATATCAATTTGTAGAAGTTAATTAATAAATTTATAGAAAAAATAGTCAATTTGAATGAATTAATTAGCAAAAATAACTAATATCACGGAAGATAGAAATTAGTAACATATTTTAAAATAACTAAAATAAATATTTATTAAAAATGTTGTACAATTAACATATAACTTTTTTAACAAATATTAAGAGATTTTTACTATTATGAATTGTATTTTTGAATTAAATGTTTTATAGTATAATAACTATTTTGAATTATTTTTTTAAATAACCAACACAATAAAAGAATACTATTAAACAAATTAAAGAAATATTACAAATTTCATTTACTAGTAAAGGATAAGTTTGTTAAACATTTATTTCTATTAAGAAAGATTATTTGAAATAAAATTTTTGCCTGTAAATATAACAAAAAACCTTTCACGGAAATACAAATAAATGATTATTTTAATTATAATTGATTATATTTAATAAAAAAATTATTGAAAAATAATTTTAATTAAAGCTTACATATATTTTTTAAAAAATTTAATTAATGCTTACATATATTTAAAAAATTTTAATTAATGCTTACAGGTATTTAAAAAAAATTCTTAATTAAAACTTACATGTATTTTTAAAAATTAGTTCTTAATTAGATCTTGCACATATTTTTCAAAAAAATAATTCGACTTTTGAAATTTAAACTTTGAATTTTTAGTATCTATTAAAAGTTTGAACTTAATATTTTATTAAATCTATTACCGCGATTCTACATTGTGAAAACTTTATAGATATATATAAAAAAAAAAAAAAAAAGCAGAATTTAATGAAAAATAAAATGTAGCTTCTAAAAATGTTAACTTCAACTTCACATTTAACAAATGAGAATAGACTGCCATATTTCTAAAGACATTTTTAAAATATATATATATGAAATCCCCAATATTTCGCATCTAAAAACTATCTCAAGCAGAAGAAATCATTGGTTTTAAAAAAGAAAAGCCACAAAGAAATGATTCACCAAGAAAAAACAATGAAATGATTCGTTCCCTTACCTCTTTGGAGCGAGTCTTGGATGTGCTATCCCGGAATGCTGTTGGAAGAGAAGTGTGGGGAAAAAGTGAATGGGCCCTCCTTTAAATAGTGGTGTAAAGCCCGCGGCCGAAACTTTTCTAGGTCAGCAGACTTTGACGAGATCTAGGGCATACGCTCAAGTTCATTGCTGTGCTGTACTTGCCTTCCATCCCTTAGCGAGACACTAGGGGCCGTGCACAAATTGATCCGCTACGGCAGGTAGATGACCTTAAAATTGGCGATCGTGCTTTGAAATGAAAGTTGTTGGTGCTTCTCTTTTTTCATTCTGAGATAAACGATTGCAATTTGTAGAGATGTTGTAGTATAAAATTATTTTAATTTTGAATAGCGTTTTTGAATAGAAAGTTTTTGCAACATAATTAAAGTAGGGATAATTATATCACAAATGGTGATATAGTTAAATAGCTATATAACATGGCTGTATAACATGGCTATATAACATATATAACATAGCTGTATAACATGCTATATAATATATAACATAGCTATATAACTATATAACATAGCTATATAACATTAAATAACTATATAGTTACATAAAAGTTAAATAGTTTAACATGATTATTTCAATGAAACCGTGTACAGTGAAATAATTTAACGATAAATTCACTGTAACTGTATCCAAAATCTTGATAAATTTTATTTTTAAATTATATGTTGATTTACAAAATGGAAAATATTGTATAAAATATTTTATATATTTATATTTCTATAATACTGTATTTTTAGAATTCTATATTTTCCTGAACTCATGAATTCATACAGTTTTTTTTTTTTTTAAATTGCCTCTCAGGTAATTTATTGCAATGAATTTCCAATAATGTATATAATCAACATTAAAAAAATATTTGTAAACGTTAAATTACATAACTGGTATTAATTAATTAAAATGACCATTTTCCATGTATTTCTTAAATTTGCGAGTGCTGTTTTGATTAATCAGTAGAAAATTTATTCATAGGAAAATAAATAAAATTAAAGTAAATATAAAAAATATAAAAATATAAATATAATACATAATATAAAATATAAACTGAAACTTGTAAAAATGTATATGAATTTCATGTATACATTTTTTTTGAGGTTGATGCATAAAACGAATATAATGTATTCTAGTCATAAATATTAGTTTTAATAAAACAAAGAGTTAAAAAAATGATGACAAAAGGGCATGATAACAAAAGATAAATGACAAAAGAGCATGATAACAAAAAGATAAATGGCAAAAGAGCATAATAACAAAAGATTGACAAAATAGCATAACAAAAGATAAATGACAAAAGAGTATGATAACAAAACATAAATGACAAAAGAGCATGATAGCAAAAGATAAATAATGACAAAAGATCATGATAACAAACGATAAATGATGACAAAAAGAGCATGATAACAAACGATAAATGATGGCAAAAGAACATATAACAAAAGTTAAATAATAACAAAACAGGTAAAAAATATAAAAAGTAAGACCTTTTACTAAAATTCGAAAATAAATGAAGGAAAATTCAACAATAATCATCAATATTGTCAGTAAAATAAGTGAGTTAAAAATTAAAATTAAAATTTTGAGATATAATAGAGTTTACATGATTTGATAAATGAGATATTATGTTTAAATTATTAGATAAATGGGGTATAATTATTTTATGATTTTTGAGAGTTTAGATTTATAGATTTAGAGTTAGAATAAACTCCTTAATCAATAAAAATCATTTCTTTTAAATTAGTTTCAATCATATTGAATTTTTCATAACAGATCAATCTGTTATTATATTTCATAACCAAAGAGTTATTCTTATTTAATAAACATATTCTTATCTAATAAATAAAGATTTTTAGAAAGTTTAAAAAAAATGTGGTTTTTGTTCATTATATGTATATCCGGTTCATCAAATGATTTCATGAGATACGATTATATCAATTAAATAATGTTCATAATGATTTCAGATAAATAATGATTTCAATTAAATAATTCTCATAATGATTTCGGTTAAATAATGATGTTAATAATAATTTCAGTTAATAAATAATTTTATGGTCATAATAGTAATTTAATCATCATAAAAATAATCAGCTAAATAATGATGTTAAAAAAGGTTTGCAGCTAATAAATAATTTTATGTCATAATAATAATTTAATCATCATAAAAATAGTTGTTTTTATGAAATAATTTTAATAGAAGATTTGTATTGTATGTCATACAACTTTATTGGCATTCTTATGATAAGCTAATCTTCATGGTAAGCTAAATTCCTTCTTATTCATGGTAAGCTAACAAGATATTATCTTCTTAAAATTAATATGTTTCGAAGATTAATTTTATGAGTCGGTTAGAGTGATATATTTTAATATGACAATGTTTTTTATAAATCTATTTCATTTTTCTAGAAAGGTGTCTATGTAATATTGAAAAGTATAATCTAACAATTCAATAACTTTATATTCTTTTAAGTTATATTTTACATAAGAAATTATAAAGATAGTTCTCAAATCTTTGTCCATTATTACCAATACAAGAGATTTTTACAGAATTAATTATTTAAATTTTATGATGAAAACGAAATAATTAAAAATGATTAACTTACATAATACTTAATACTTTTTTTGAAGACATAATTAAATGAAGAATTATTACTCATTTAATATTTATGAAATATAAAAAAGCATTCTATAAAACATACAATGTTATACTAATGAGTATAATTAAGTTATTTTTAAAATAATGCACCAATAAGTTTTTCTGTAAGAGTTGAAATTAGACTGAAAGGAAACTTCTTTAATTTTTTGGAAAAAAAAAATTGCTTTTATTGAAAACTCGAATAAAATTTATGTATCAACAATACAAAAATTTGAATACATTAATTCTGTATTACTTTTTTAAAAACACAAAAATATTTCGGCTTAGTTGTTGGATAATTTATTAACGATGGCTTCTTATTTATATGTGTCTTTACTTTGTAAATGATAAACGAAAAATTTATTGAATGCGGACATTTTTTTGAACTTTAAATTGATTGCTTAAATCAATTAATGCAAATATTGTTAAATGTTGCGTAAAGATAAACTTGTTAATTCCGATTTCTCAAAACTCAAACAATGTTCAACAACCTGTTGTATATAATTCGTTAATCATTCAGTGATTGATTAGCAGTATACAGAATCCAGTGACTGATTAGCAGTATACAGAATCCAGTGATTAATTCCTCTTTTCTTCTTAAGAATGGCCTACAGTCCAGTGAGCGTATTTAACACTTCATAATAGAGGAAGAATTAGAGAGAGATTAGAAGAGGTCCTAGATGATACTACTGAATTGTATGATAATTATCCTACTAATACGGTGATAGTACTGAGTTTAAGATAATTATTCTACTAATAGGGTGATAGTACTGAGTAAGATGATTCTTCTACTAACACGGAGATATTACTGAACTGCAAGATAATTTTTCTTCTATCATGGTGATAGTACTGAATTGTAAGATAATTATTCTACTAATATGGTGATACTACTGAATTGTAAGATAATTATTCTACTGATACGGTGATAGTACTAAATACTTTTTATTTGATTATGTTAATTTGATAAAATTGAACGTTTAAACGATCTTACTGACACAGTTTACTTGGTGATATTACTTAGAAGATGACTCTACTAAACATTAGGAGCATAGATCTGAATACTAAGATAATAATGCTGAACGATCTATATTATTTTACTTATATGAGTTTAAGTAGATTGAAAAGGCAATATCGGCATTCTAGTAGAATGTTATAATTATGGAAATTTTCCATAATTGTACACTCGCCAGTCTGATTTTCAGAACTCAAAAATAATCTATACCAACTCTACTCATTTTTAAAAGAGTATAGTAATTGCATTGTATATCATTTGTAGAAATAAACCCTCATCTATCTATCTATATGCTTGAGATAAACCGCTAGGCCATGCCACCAATACCACTGGTCCTTTAATGAACTGCCTCTAATCAATTATTACAAGGTATATAGTAAAAAGAAAAGTGTTGGATTATTTCACTTTATGGGTATTACGTTGCGATATGTTATTCTATAAAACTAAAAAAAAATTTTATTATTAAAAATATTAGTTATAAAATATCATCCTGTATATTTTCTGGTTACATAAAACTGCATAATGATTAAAATTTTATTTTAGAAATTGTAAATAAACATTAATTTGTGCGTTTAAAGATATAATAGTTTATAATATAACATATACCATAATTGTGAATTAAATGATAGCATAAGATGTGGTAATATACAATAATTAATCCTAATATTCGACAATATACAATAATTAATCCTAATATTGATAATATACAATTAATATTTATAGTATATGATAATATACAATAATTATGTAGTTAAATGAAGTATTAATTTAATTATAACTCTTAACTAAATGCTGTAGATATAAAATTTTACTTGGAAAAGTCTCATAATTGTCCTAAAGGACTGAATATGCCCACATATCATTATGTGTTGAATAGACAAGGGTTCAATTCTCTCAAAAAATTTCATATGTATTGTTGTTAATAAGTGAATATGCCCCTAATAACATCACACGTGTGCCAACGAGGATTCAATTTTTAATGAATAAATATGATCTACTCATGACATTGTGTGTAAATGAGGATTCGAATGTCAATAAGTGAATACAACCTATTCATAACATTGTGTATAAGTGAAGATTCAATTGTCAATGAATGAATAGGTTCTTACTTATGGCATTGTGTGTGAATGAGGATTCGAATATCAATAAATGAATATGTCTTACTTATGGCATTTGTGTGTAAATGAGGATTCGAGGGTCAATGAATGAATATGTCCTACCCATGGCATTATGTGTGAATGAGGTTCCATTGTCAATAATTTAATATGTCCTACTCATGGCATTGTGTATGAATGAGGATTCGATAGCCAATGGATGAATATGTCCTACTCATGGTATTGTGTGTGAATGAGGATTCGAATGATTGAAAATCTCCTATTCATAGCATTGTGTATGGCATAGAAGTTCAATTATGGTATATTTAAGTTCAATTTTATCTTTAAAAACTTTCACAAAAATTACCCTGAACGATTGAACATGGCCTTACTCATGGCATTGTGCACACAATCAATCAGGCTAAGATTGCCAAATGAATATATCCTATTCATGAGCATTGTGTGTGAATGAATTCGAATGTCAATAAATGAATACAACCTATTCATAACATTTGTGTAAGTGAAGATTCAATTGTCAATGAATGAATAGGTTCTACTCATGGCATTGTGTGTGAATGTGGATTCGAATGTCAATAAATGAATATGTCCTACCCATGGCATTGTGTACGAATGAGGATTCGAGTGTCAATGAATGAACATGTCCTACCCATGGCATTATGTGTGAATGAGATTCGATTGTCAATAATTGAATATGTCCTACTCATGGCATTGAGTATGAATGAGGATTCGATTTCCAATGGATGAATATGTCCTACTCATGGTACTGTGTGAATGAGGATTCGAATGATTGAATATCTCCTATTCATAGCATTGCGTATGGCATAAAGTTCAATTATAGTAGTATATTTAAGTTCAATTTTACCTTTAAAAACTTTCACAAAAATTACCCGGAATGATTGAACATGGCTTATTCATGGCATTGTGTATGAATAAGATTGTCAAAGGAATAAGATTGTCAAATGAAAATATGTTCAATAAATGAATATGTCCCACTCATGACATTGTGTGTGAATGAGGATTCGATTATGGCACAATAAATAAAAATCTCACAAAATATGTCCTGACCGAATGAATGGCATTGTGTGTGAATGAAATCATATGTTCAATAAATAAATATGTCCTACTCATGACAAAATAATGAAATAATATGAAACAAGTAATATGAAAATTTTTTGTCAATTGAATGATTCGATTAAATCAAAGAATGAAAATGTACTACTTATGGCACAGTGTGTTTAATATTAAGTTCAATTTTCTCCTTGAAAAATCTCACAAAAATAGGGAGAGTGTGCTGACCGAATGAAAAAAGAAAAATATGGCCTAATCATGATATTGTGTAAATGGGCAATAACTTTTCAATCATGCTGATTGCTTTCAGCGATAATTAAGGATCATCGATTTTATCTAGTTAATTTGTCGAAAATTGTTCTTGGCATACTTTTTATAATTAAATTTCCGACTGTAAAATAATGAAATAATGTGAAACAAGTAATATAAAAAAATTTTAATATCATTTTTTCTGTATAAAACTTTATATTTTTTTTATCGTAAAACAACTATTGATCACTTTTTTAATTAAAATAAATAAATGAAAGATATGTTTTATAAAGTAGTTTTCATTACGGCCATCTTTTTTTTAAGTTTATCTGGACCTGCGCCATCTTTCAGAAATACTTTTATTGTAGATTATATGTTAAAAAAGTTATATAAAAAAACTAAAGTCAATTAATTAATTAAATTTAATTTTCATTATTTTTTAAAAAGTTTATTAGCCATATTTGCAAAAAATCTAAAAAAACTAAAATTGTTAATATCAATGAATTAAGATTTGAAAAACCATCCACTACAATTTAACATCAAAAAGTTAAAAAAATATTTGAACTTGAATGGATGAATAAAAAGTATTTTATTAACAATTGAAAATTTGAACAAGATATATATAGGGAGAGTGTGAGCCAATAGAAGGAATTGAAATAATATTGAAGATTTCTGTCAATATTTGGGTTCCACTTTTTTTGTTTTGTTTTTTACCCCACTGGGTTGACAGCATACAGATTACATAAGGGTGGCGAACCCAAATGATCTCGTGGGAGACTTTGGAAATGCATCATAACTTCGCGGGCTGCATATAAAATTATGTATCCCAATATTAGATTTAGACCCACTATAGACGCATTTTGGAATGAAAAATTGAAACATAACGAGTTGTTATTTTTGTGTTTACTATTACTCTTACATGTAAACATAGATATTATAATAATAATGATACTAAACGCACATTATAAATAAACATATAACACCAAAAACGAAATTAAAAAAAATGAAAAGATTAAAAAACATTTATTTTACTAGTGCAATATTTGTTTCTCCATCTACTCTTTCACTTAGCTTTTGCAAATCGATGCGGCGCATCATGAGTTCGCAGAATACAATTTTATTATTCTGCGAACTTATAAATGAAACAGGCAATATCTGTCATATATTCATAAGAATATTATTTAAAAATCAAAGTTAATTTTTCTCATAATTTCGGCAGTTAATTTTTAGAATATATAGATGAGCACATAATGTTTTTTTTAATAAATTGTTTTTCACTATTTGACCATTATAAAATAAATATGGTTAGTAAAAGTGTGATAATTCTCACGGCCAGAAAAATATTCAATGAGGGCAGAGGGTTGGCTCCGTGTCAGATGAAAAAGGAGGACAGCGTCCTCTGTAAATTATCTCACATTTGCATATCTTATGGAAGAAAACCCGGAAAACTCCCACCAGGTAGTAAGACTAACGAGGCAAGATTCTGAACATCACAAACGCCATCAAGTCTCCTTATCTTTTGAAGCAGTGTCTGCAAAAAAGCCGCCAGTGGACTGAACCTTCATCCTAATTCTCACCAGCTACCCACGTTGCTACGAGTCGGGGTCTTTTTTATTTTAATTAATAAAACTATTTAAGAAATATAAATGCACCAGATTCAAATTAACTTCTCATTCAGGGATTTACTGTAATAGCTAGTGTATGAATATAAAGTAGTGTACGAATTAAGCTTCAATTTTCAACTGTAGTATAAATTACGAAGTTAATTAATCTAAGTTAGTGCTTTGAAAAACAAGTAGACTTAGTGTTGATTGTGACAGAGTGTCACGCGTCGACAGCAAAAGCATGTTCATGGTTGATGCTGCTTAAAATTACTGAAGTAATTAATAACTTTTAGTATATTTAGTAATTATTTTTAATTTTTAATTAGTATTATTTTTAATTAATTTGATTACCTAATTAAAAAATTTATAATTAATAAAGTAATTAATAACTTAAAATTAGTAACTGCCTTCACATGTTATGTATTCAATTAACTCATATTTTAATGTGAATGAAGTTCTTCTTGAAAAAAAGGTAATAATAATGAATTTAAATTTATCGAAAAACATTTAAAATCAATTTTTGATACTCTCGTATTATGTTTAAAACAAAAGATATATTTAACTTTTGAATTTTTATAAAATAAATTTCCCATAGGCTCATAGGTTTTGTTATTTTACATTAATATTCTAATACATAAGAAATTCAAATCCAATTTAGAGCAAAAAGCCAAATATAAAGAATCTTAATTTAAATGATTATTTTATGTTTGAAACTATTTACTTAATATTTGTTCAATAACTAAAAGCAAACATAAATTTATAATAATATTTTTATTTATAAATTAAGTTTTCAATAAATGATTTTACCAAAAATTTATCTCCACGCAATAGAGACATAATGTAAAAAATTTTCCTTTTAATCAGAGTTAATAAAATATAAATGATATGATTTTACTTCAGAAAAAATAGCAACATTATAACTTATTTTTATAAATTTCATGAATGAAAAATATTTTACAAATTGTTAAATAAGTGTCAAATCCCATCACAATTAATAGTTTAATTGTTTCAATAAATTTAAAAAAATATTTCATTAAAAAGTTATGTATCGAATTTATAATAATAAATTATATCATACATTCATAAATAATTTCATGCTATTGAATTGAACAAGTAATATAAAAAAATTTTGAAGTCAATTCCAACTTTTTTTCACTATATTGAAGAAAGTCCTTTATAAATAATTTTCATTCATTTTTTTAATTTATCTGGCGTCAACATCTATTGGTAGATACATGCAACTTAAATCTAAAAAAACTAAAATGAATTAATTAAATTTAATTACTGAATTAATATTTGAATAAACTGTATTAACATCCAGTGTCATCCACTGCAAGTTCAAAAAAAATGTATTTGAACTTGAGTGAAGGAATAAAAGTATTTTATTAACGGTTGAAAATTTGAACAAGATATATATAGGGAGAGTGTGAGCTAATAGAAGGAATTGAAAAAACAGTACGTACTTTTTTTTAACCAAGCCTATTTTTAACATAGGGACTATCCTTTTATTGGAGTATATCATGATAAAATCCGGAGATAAAAAATAATTAACTCCTTATAATTATTGTTGCTAATTGTTGCTATTGTATAGAACAAATTTCTATTAGATATTTCTACATGTTTGTAGAAAAAGAAGTCTACTTTATTGTGCCATTTTTATGTGGATTTATTAATTGATTTAAACCATGAACATTTCTATGATGGAATTTTAACTTTGCAGAGAGATTTCCGAAGTATAATTAACAATTAACATTCTATTGCAATAAAATTAATAAAATAACTAAAATAAATTTAATATTAATGCATTAAACTTGCATTGATATTTAATTATTTACTTTTTTATTTTATTTATTTATTTTTTATTTGTATATTTTTGAACGAATGAAATTTTTAATCACATTTAATATATTTAAATTATTTCAACGAAAATTTTATCACTTTTGTATTTTTTTAATACAGATTCTTAGCAATGATTAATTTTTAATTTTAAAATTTACATAAGAAATTCAAAAACCTATTTTTATTTTTATTGAAAAAAAATGTATCAAAATATCTCCAAAAATGAACATATGTAAAATTGTATTTGTATTTTTGCATGATAAATTTTTTAATAACATTATATTTTTATATAAATATTGCCATTATCTGATAACTCATCTGCTTATTTATTGCAACGAAAGTTTTTAAATATTAAAGACTTTTTGCATACCGTATTTTGGACGTCCGTTATTTTTTTCTCACTAGCGCGCATTGCTCATAGGAAACATTATTACAGATACGCATGTGCAATTTCCTATGAGCATGCGCACTAGGAGAAAAAACAACAGACGTTCAAAAATACGGTATGCAAAAACTCTCTATTATTATCTACATGATATATTTTTGTCCTTTCGTTTTTGTAGATAATTGAGTCACTTATTTTTATTTATATATACTAAGAATATTCCAACATAGAATGGTAAAAAATGACTTTGAAATGTATCCGATTTACATTTCCGTGTTGTATAGAAAATTTCCCCTGGAAGCTTTCGATACGAAACGAATACATGTATTATCACAATCGCAATCGAGTCCCCTCGATTTTGAAAGTAGATATAGAAACAGACGTTACCTCTAGCCCCGAATTCAGCATTTTTCTGAATTATAAATATAATGTAACATATCTGATCAATTAATATTGAATAATTTTAATTGTATAGTATGCATTATTGATTATTAAGATGATATTCTCAACAAAACGTGTTAACATTGAAACATTCTAGTGCTTTTTTGTTTAATAAATACTAAATATTTACTTGTGTTTACTAGTAAGTTAAAAGCTGTGTTTAAGTAAGTAGAACACTTAAAAAAAGTACACGTGTAGTACAAAAAAGTAATAGAATAATACTTAGAAAAGTAAGTGATGTTTAATTATTTATTAGTGTTTTATTTAGTATTTACTAAGTATTTTCTAATGTTTGTTTAATTGATACTATGTTTATTTTATTTTATTTTTAATGTATTATTAAAATTTTTCAATTAATTAAAAATTAATTTGAATAATTTTTAAAATATATTTTTTTACTAAAATTTGAAAACAATATTTAATATATAAAGGTAATATTTGTTAGTATTTAACACTGCCTAATTTAAGTAAATTTAAATTATATTTTTCGAAAACTCTTATCTTCATGCATTCTGTTTTTAAATTTTTTAAAAAATTTAATTTATTTATCATTTTTTTTTTTATTTTTATCTATTTATTGCTTTATGTACACAATTTATTATTCACACCTAAAATCTTTTGAGATTTCGAAATATGAGTTCAAATATTAAAATTAGTACTTTTATTCTACATTGATTAGTGTAAGAATTCCTAATAATCTATCTAATAACTAATAATGTTTTCCCTAATAATCTATCACCATGCATGTTTATGAGAGTTTTATAAATATATGATACGTATTACAAAGTGAAATTTTTTTAACTTCTGTTATTTAATTCAAAATAAACTTGATACTTGTCACCGTTTTAATCATTTAATCAAAAATTCCTAAATGATGCAAGTAAATATAATTTTTAACCATTTCATAAACCTAATTTACATTGAGATTAATAAGAATACATTGCCATTTCTGGTCAAATATTAATGAATACTGTATTTTATTATTTCTAAGAAGATATTTTTGTATTAAAAGTTATAATTAGTACATCAAAACATTAAGAATATATACATTTCTTACGAATAAAAATTTTAATATTAACATCTGATGATGTCACTTAATATTTTAAGGTCATTTTTTTATTCAATTATGCTTACTAATTGAAAATAAATTTGGAGACGGATATTTCCATGCATGTTATTTATCAGTACTATAACCTCAATACAGCTGTTCTAATTAGACATTCTTTTAAATTTCAAAATCAATGCATCAAAGCATATGTTTAAGCTGTTATATTTAATATCGTAATAAATGTTGACATTAAACCATTATGTCTCTTTTTAGAGTGAAAGACTTTACAAAGATACGATAATTAGGAAACAATTAATATTTTAAGGTCAGTTTTTCAGTTTACTAATTGAAGATAAATTTACAGAATAATTTTTCACAAATGGATATCTCCATGTGATTTTATATGTGGTCGAATGCTATACATTACAGACCACAATTATAATGCCATTAAGGGGAAACTTTTCGTGCAAGTGCTGTCTGGACTTGGGTTTAACGATCATGGAATATTTAGGCTAGTGCAAAGTCCCTGAGAGCTAAGTCTGAAGAGAAAAGAAAAGAAAGCAAGGATTAGGAGGAAAATATGTCTTGAGACTTGCTGGCGGTGATGACACATTTGACTTTCGTCTTTCACGGTCGTCCGATTTTCGATTTCTCCCACAGGCAATCAGCTTTCTCCCGTTCGACATCCTACTGACGCTTTCGTGGCCCATCCAGACTTTCTTTTCCATTTAGTCTGACAAAAGTCTCTTATTCAGGTCCGTTAAGCAGACGTTTAATAAGGATGTCAGGTTTTCCCACCATTTCATGAAAACTTTGTGTCTGTTGTTGCTTGCAAATAATGTGAACTTTCGATTCGTCTCATTTTCTTTCGATTTATTTTCTATAGATATATACATATTTGAATAGCTATTCTATTATTCCTGCACATTTTTTTCTGGCTTTCATTTCCATTAAGTCTGATGAAAGAATGAAAATCTCTTATTCTGGCCCGTTAAGCAGTATTTAGAATGGGCGGTAGGTTTTACACCATTTACTGGAACTTTTATCTGTTGTTGCTTGCAAATAATCTGAACATTCAATTCGTCTTATTTTCCTTCTATTGATTTTAACATTTAAATATTTATTTTCGAGTAGCTATTGTTTAATATCCTGCCGACTCATTTCTGACTTTATGTTACATTAAGTCTGATGAAAATCACATCCAGGTCCTTAAGCAGAATTTAGACAGGATGTTAAGTTTTTCACCATTTAATGAAATTTTTGTCTGTTATTGCTTGAAAATAATGTGGATATTCAATTCGTCTAATTTTCTTTTCGATTTATTTTTATGTATATATTTTTTTCGAGTAGCTATTCTATTGTTCTATATCCTGATGACTTTTTCGTGGACCATCCAGACTTTCTTTTCCATTTAGTCTGATAAAAAGTCTCTTATTCAGATCCGTTAAGCAGACGTTTAATAAGGATGTCAGGTTTCCCACCATTTCATGAAAACTTTGTGTCTTTTGTTGCTTGCAAATAATGTAAACATTTGATTCGTCTCATATTCTCTAGATTTATTTTCTATTTATATATTGTTTTCAAGTAGTTATTCTATTCAGGATCCTGGTGACTCTGACTTTCTGTTCCATTATGTCTGATGAAAGTATCTTATCTGAGTCCGTCAAGCAGAATTTAGAAAAGGTGGTAGATTTTTCATCATTTGATGAAAACTTTGTTTTGTTGTTACTTGCAAATAATTTGAACACTTAATTCGTCTTATTATCTATTCGTTTAATATCCTGGTGACACTTTTTCTGACTGACTGTGACTTTCTGTTTCTTTAAGTTGGATAAAAGTCTCTTATTCAAGTCTGTTAAGCAGACATTTAATAAGGATGTCAGGTTTCCATCATTTGATGAAAACTTTGTGTCTGTTGTTGCTTGCTAATAATGTAAACATTTGATTCGTCTCATTTTCTCTAGATTTATTTTCTATTTATATGTTTTTTCATGTTTTTCTATTCTATTATTCGATATCCTGCTGATTCTGAGTTTCTGTTCCATTAAGTCTGATGAAAGTCTCTTATCCAAGTGCATTAAGCAGAATTTATAATGAATGACAGGTTTCTCACCATTTGATGAAAATTTTGTGCCTGTTGTTGCTTGTAAATAATTTGAACACTCAATTCGTCTTATTTTCCATTTATATATTTATTTTTAAGTAGCTATTCTATTGTTTAATATCTTGGTGATACTTTTCAGGATGACTCTGACTTTCTGTTCCATTAAGTCTGATGAAAATATCTTATATTGGTCCGTTAAGCAGAATTTAAGAATAAATGTTAGGTTTCTCACCATTTGATGAAAACTTTGTGTCTTGCAAATAATTTGAAGACTCTATTCGTCTTATTTTCCATTTATATATTTATTTTCAAGTAGCTGTTCTGCTGTTCAATATCCTGCTGACTCTGACTTTCTTTTCCATTAAGTCTGATGAAAGTCTCTTATCCAGGTCCGTTAAGCAGAATTTAAATAGGATGTTAAGTTTTTCACCCTTGGATGATAGTTTTCACATTTAGATATTTCACCATTTGAAGTTAGCTTTTCACCGTCTGTATATACTGTACTGTACTGTATGTTTGTACTGTCTGTATATCCGTCACTGTCATATTTTCCATTTATATATTTTTTCTAGTGACTATTCTATTATTCAATATCCTGCTAACTTTGACTTTCTGTTCTGTTCATTATGCCTGGTGAAAGTCTAATTCTGTTCATTACGTCCGTTAAACAAAATTTAAACAGGATGTTAAGTTTTTCACAATTTGATGAATTTTTTGATTTTTTGTTGCTTGCAAATAATCTGAATTTTTAGTTCGTCTTGTTTTCCTTCAATTTATTTTCCATTTATATATTTATTTTCAAGTAGCTATTCTATTGTTTAATATCCAGCTGACACTTTTCTGGCTAACTCTGACCTTCTGTTCTATTATGTCTATTGAAATCTCATCTAGGTTCGTTAGCAGAATACAGAAAGGATGTTAGGTATCTTGCCATTTGGCGAAAACTTTCTATAGATTTTTGTCTTTAATTTTAGATCCTTTAAATAGACTTTTATAATATGATAATTTTTTTCATCTAATTAAACCATTGCTTCGTGCTGATTAAAGACAATTTTCGATTTTCCACGTTGTGCCTCCATAAATATAGTTTATTTTCCATTCACAATTTGTTTTATGTTGTTTGGTACATTTTTATATCTACTAATCTTTTGTATTTTCAGGTTGTATTTTCCTTTCAGTCAAATGAAAATCTCTTGTTGGATTCCATTATACAGACTTCTGGAAGAAATATTTTTTTCTCTTCATTTAATGATTTATTTATATTTTTGCTGATTACATAAATTAAGAAAATCTTACAATTTTGCCTTCATAAAGATGTTTTTTCATTCATATTTTTCAATTTATGCTGATTTCGACCATTAGACAATCCATCAATTTTTTTTATGTTCAAACCATACTTTCAACACAAACCCTGCATTCTTTTCGAGAGTTTACTACTGCAAGCAATTCTTGTTTTCGTTCATTACTATAAAAATATCTTATTGGAATCACCATATAAATTTTTGTGAATAATGTTCAATATCGTTTTATTCATTCAAATTTCTTTGATTAATTTGATGAAAATAACTTACTCGGATTTGTTGTACATAATTTTGTAAAAATGCTAAGTTTCAATTTTATTAATTGTCAACAAAAATGTTAGAAAGTTAATCTTCTTTAACATCAAACCCATAGAATAATCTCTTATTTCTGAATTTTATGAAAAAATTTGGGATAATGCTATTTTTTCCTAAATATAATTAAACTTTTGTTTTTAATGCAACATAAAAAATATTTTATTTTTCCTTTTATCTATTTTTCTTTTTGAAAACGTAGTTTATTTTCTCTTCATGCACTCTTCTATAGCTTACTGATGTTTTCATAAACTTTTACTTTTGAAGTCAATCCATAATAGAAAATAGCTTTTGAATCGGTCTAATGAATCATACTGAGGTATATTAAATACATTTTCGAAAATATATATGTATATATATATATATTTTTTTTTTTTCGAAATAACTATATATAACTATAATAACTATAAATATATATATATATTTATTTTCTTTTCATCTGATTATATATTAAATAGTTACAGTTTGATTTAATAAAGCTTCTTAAAAGTGATGGATCGTTTACTATCCAAACAATTTTCTTCTATTCGTTAACCAAATAACTACTGTCAATTCAGATTTTATACCGCTTCAATTTTTACAACTTGCTTAAGAATATAATATATATAACAACCAAGTTCCTCATTTGAATATGTTGTACAAATATTTTGAAACAATATTCATTTTTTCTGCCTAAACAATTCCCTCCTTCAATCACTTTTACACAAAATATTTAACATTTTCCATTCTTCAAAAACAATTTTCTTCTATTCGTTAACCAAATAACTACTGTCAATTCAGATATTATACCGCTTCAATTTTTACAACTTGCTTAAGAATATAATATATATAACAACCAAGTTCCTCATTTGAATATGTTGTACAAATATTTTGAAACAATATTCATTTTTTCTGCCTAAACAATTCCCTCCTTCAATCACTTTTACACAAAAATATTTAACATTTTCCATTCTTCAAAAAACAATTTTCTTCTATTCGTTAACCAAATAACTACTGTCAATTCAGATTTTATACCGCTTCAATTTTTACAACTTGCTTAAGAATATAATATATATAACAACCAAGTTCCTCATTTGAATATGTTGTACAAATATTTTGAAACAATATTCATTTTTTCTGCCTAAACAATTCCCTCCTTCAATCACTTTTACACAAAATATTTAACATTTTCCATTCTTCAAAAACAATTTTCTTTTATTCGTTAACCAAATAACTACTGTCAATTCAGATTTTATACCGCTTCAATTTTACAACTTGCTTAAGAATATAATATATATAACAACCAAGTTCCTCATTTGAATATGTTGTACAAATATTTTGAAACAATATTCATTTTTTCTGCCTAAACAATTCCCTCCTTCAATCACTTTTACACAAAATATTTAACATTTTCCATTCTTCAAAAAACAATTTTCTTCTATTCGTTAACCAAATAACTACTGTCAATTCAGATTTTATACCGCTTCAATTTTTACAACTTGCTTAAGAATATAATATATATAACAACCAAGTTCCTCATTTGAATATGTTGTACAAATATTTTGAAACAATATTCATTTTTTCTGCCTAAAAAATTTCCTCCTTCAATCACTTTTACACAAAATATTTGACATTTTCCATTCTTCCAATTTTGGAAACAGAGGCTTTTAAAAACAAATTTCATTCGCATTTATTTGATAACATTCTTTTGTTTGTTATTACGATTTCAATCGATTAATCTTCATTTTAACATTTTCAATTTGGAAAACACAATTTTTTTTTATTTCCATTAAAGTGATCAATATATACAATTAGATAATTAAAACAGCTTTTCAACAATAGAAATCGTGTAGGCTTTCGTGACTTTAATTACCTTTAATGTGGTGAAAAGGATTTGTAACTGTTTCAAACATTTTCAATATATATTTTTATATTTGTCTGATGAAATTATTTAATTTATATTTTTCTGCTTGAGTTAATGAAATAATGTGAACATAAATGTGTATGAAATAATGTGGTTTTTTTAAATCTCCAGTTCTCTTTAAACTAATAGGAGGCCTGAATTTGCAGTATTGATAGAATTTGAAACAATCGATGAAATTTGAACAAAGTATTTATATAATTCTTTTTCAATAATAAATCTTCTAATTAGACTAAGAATTCATTGATTTACGTTGTCTATTAAAAATGGGAATTATGTATATGAAATTCATAGTTTCATCATAATAATAAACGAAAACAATCAGTTGGTAATTTATATAAACGTTATTTGTGGATAAATTTAATTATAAACTGCAGCTAATTATTAATATGAATAACTGTTTTCTCGTATTTTTTCCTATGTGATATACAAGCATGTAGCTAATTTTTGATAGCTCCTTTATTAAACTAATATTATCTTTGTATCTTCTCTGATACAAAAAAATTTTTAACGAAAGCTTGTTATCGAGGTAATGCTTGACATGAAGTAATTTAAAATAACTTAGTTACTTAGATGTCTTTCTTGCAACTTAATCAAAATACAATGGATAATTTGCCAATATCATGTCAAAAACAAGTAATATAAAAAAAATTAAAGTCAATTCCTACTTCTTTTTTTTACTATATTACAGAAAATCCTTTATGAATAATTTTTATTCATTTTTTTAAGTTTATCTGATGCCATCTATTGATGGATACATGCAACTTAAATCTAAAAAAAAAACTAAAATGAATTAATTAAATTTAATTACTGAATTAATATTTGAAAAAACTGTACTAACATCACGTGCCATCCACGAGAAGTTCAAAAAAATGTATTTGAACTTGAGTGGAGGAATAAAAAGTATTTTATGAACGATTGAAAATTTGAACAAGATATATATATATAGGAGAGTGTGAGCTAATAGAAGGAATTGAAATAAACTTTAAACCGTAATCAAGATACCCTTTTAATTGAAAAAAATGAAGGAACCCAGATAGTCATTTTCACAATTTATAACAAAGTACTTCAATAAGCTATGACTTTGTATACATGTTATCTGTAAATTAGAAAATTCAATACTTTAACAACAATATGTCTATTTTATCTGCAACGTATCTTAACATACAATATAAAGTCGTAATTTTTTTCTAAAGTTATTGAAATATTTTTTTTTTATAAGAGAGGGTAGTCAAGTTCCATTATATTGAATAAGGGATTCTAATAAAGGATACAATACAATTTCTACAACAATATGTCTATTTTATCTGCAACATATGAAACATACTCTTAACATACAATATAAAGTCCTAATTTTTTTCTAAAATTATTGAAAGCATTTTTTTATTATAAGAAAGGGTAGTGAAGTGTCATTATTTTGAATAAGGGATTCTAATAAAGACTACAATACAATTTCTACAAGGATACAATATCTAAACTACAAAAATCCTGTTTATAATAACTTTTTTTTTTGAGAGAGATAAACGTCGAAGAAGGAGGATTCATTGGTTGAATGGTTGTATCCTATTTTGATAGGATTACTTCCCAGACCATACATTTAACGTGTAATTCCATAAATTGAAAAATTATCAAACAACAAAACAGTTTAAAAGAAGAGAATAAATTCCCTGTAACTCAGAATTCTGCAGCCTTTACTCATTGTTTCTTTGACCTCGATTGCTATTTAGACTAGAAAACGAAAACAGATTTTCTAATTTGTGAAAACATTTTAACGCTTGGTTAATTATACAAAAAAATCAACCATCCGTAAATAATTGATTATTTTAAGTTTGATTTTTAAATATTCACGAAATTAAATATCCTTTTTTTTTTTTTTTGGTATTATAAGTATATTATTTATCATTGTTAAAAAGTTTTTGAAGGTAATTAATTACATACTTTTTTTTTTTTATTATTTCCAATGGCAGATTATAAACAGTTACAGCAAAAAAAAAAAAGAACAACGAAAAAAAATCATACAACATACAACAACAACAAAAAATAATACAACATGTTGAAACAGAGTTCATTAATCGAACAATAATGCCAAGAAGCAGATCTTTTAGCCACTAAAAGTGTTACCAGGTGCACCACGGGAGGTAGATCTTCTGCGCACCCTGTTAATTACATACTCATCTATGATAAAAAATACATTCAACGGATAAATTAAGTTAAATTTATTATAATGTTAAATTGTATAGTTAGAATGTTGTATTTTATGTCAAAGCACTTTTGAAGTTCAATAAATATAAGATCTAAAATGAATATTTGCATTAAATTGATGCTAAATAATCACATAAATCTTTTATCCACTCTCATATAATTGATCGTCATTAAAAATGTTTTTCATTTTTTAAAAAATTATAATGATTATAAGCAAAAACATTTATTTATTTATGATTTATTGTGAATGCATAAAAAAACGTAATTACAAAAAGTTTTATATATATATTATTATCGAATACATTATTATCGAATATTATTATTATCGAATACATGAAAACTAAGAAATACTTATTATTTTATAAAAATTAAATTTATAAAATGACGTTTTTAAATACATTATATTTCCTAAAAGTAAGAAGCTACAAAATATTTAATTTTTATATACCTTTAATCTAATTATAATGTATATAATATCAAAATCTTTCAAAAATGATATATATAGACAAATTTAAAAAAAAAAATTCTTTTAGAAAAAGTATATCATATTAATTTATTGTCCCTAAAATATTTCTGTTATGCAATTTTCTTTAAATATTTTTAAAGTACATATACAACGTATTTCATAAAATGTACAAATATTTCTAATTTTTTGAATACATTTTATTCAACTGCAGACCCAGTATGAAAATCAATTTTGGATTCGAAGATAAAATTATAAAAAACACAAAAATAAAATCTCATTTATATAAAGATTAATTAATAAAACTCCTTAAAGATTATATAACTTTTTTTTTCTTACTTAGAAATTAATGACAGATAATAAGATATATACATTTTAATTGGTTTATAACAATTGCCAACTTCAGGGTCCAAATCATTTGTTATACTATTTTATTATTCTATGAATTTCATGCAGAAAGCACTTCTGTGAAAACTAATGAAAATAAGCTGATTAATATCGATTAAGTTAAATAAAAAAAAAACGATACATTTATCATAATTGTTTAACGTTGTGGCTTAACATCATTCATTTTCAATTAAAAATTACTTTAAAAATAGCATCTACTCACTAATTGATATATGCAACAAATACATCACAATATTTTTTTTACAATTCAAAAGCTTATTCGAATACTAAAATTCACAATGGGTTAACAAGATTCGTATCATTCTACGAAGCTGACAAGTATTTTTGTCACAGCTGATTCGAATGCTAAAATTGATATTGATTTAACAACATACGTATCGTCATTCTACGAAATTGAATAGTATTTTTTCAATTCAAAGCTGATACGGATACTAAAATTCATATTGGTTTAACAAGAATCGTATCATCATTCTACGAATCTGACATTTTTGTTACAATTCAAAGCTGATTCGAATACTAAAATTGATATTGATTTAATAAGACACGTATCGTCAACCTACGAGTTCATCGAGTAACACCATTCCCAGAGTTCCGCCGAAGCTACACAGTTTCCGATCGCCATTAATTTGAAAGAATTGGTTCATCGGATCGAGGAACCATTCGTCTGTGAAGGATGCATATGGTGTGGAAGAACGGAGCGTAACGCCACCCCAAGGCCACCCCTGTAGTCAAGGGCGTTACCTCTTTATGCCATCTTCAGTAGAGTTCATCTTCAGGACTGAATAGGGATGGTTCGTTCCAGTGTCATTCCTTACATAGAAGCCTACTAACATCATGTGTAGAAATTAAAAATCCTTCATTAAATAGAAATATGGGCTAAAACGTTATAAGTTTTCTAATGATTTTTTTAATATTGATTTTCAATGGTTTTTAATTAATAATTATTTTTAATTGTTTTTAATTAATAATGATTTTCAATTAATAATGATTTTGATAAATATAATTTTTAATTAATAATGATTTTTGAAAAATAATGATTTTCAATGGTTTTTAATTAATAATTATTTTTAATTGTTTTTAATTAATAATGATTTTTAATGATTTTCAATTAATAATTATTTTAATAAATAATGATTTTTAATTAATAAAGATTTTTGAAAAAAATGATTTTCAATTAATAATGATTTTCAATGATTTTGAATTAATAATGATGTTTAATGATTTTGAATTAATAATGTTTTTTGAAAAATAATGATTTTTAATTAATAAGGATTTTCAATGGTAATTAATAATAATTTTCAATGATTTTTAATGATTTTCAATTTTTGAAATGAATTCAATTTTTTAATGATTGCTTATATTCCCAATGATTTTTAATTAATAACGTTTTTTGAAAAATAATGATTTTTAATTAATAAGGATTTTCAATGATTAATAATAATTTTCAATGATTTTTAATGATTTTCAATGTTTGAAATGAATTCATTTTTTTTTAATGATTTTATTGCTTATATTTCCAATGATTTTTAATGATATTACTATTTTAAATATTTGTTTGTATATTTAATTAATTTCTGAATTAGTTTTAAATTATTTAATTTTTATTTACTTTATTTTATATATTTATATTTTCACATAATTATTTTTGAGATTTTTGTTTGACGATTAAAAAAATTGATTTTTTGAACTAAAACGAAGATAAAATGTTTGAGAATTTTATCTTCACGTATGAATAAATAAATTGAATACAAAAATATATTTTTAGTAAATATTTATTTCATAAATTCAAAGTTATTTACATAATAAATTTACATAATATACACATTTCCAATACAGGGACAAAAAATTCGGTATTAAGATAGATATTACATATCATATTGGCTTGTTTGTGATAGAAAAATACATTGGCTATACCCTTTTGTGACTAGTTTTTTTTTTATTTGCAATCGCAATCATTAAGAAAAATATTTTACTTACATTTTGAGAATTATACTAATGATTTATTAATTATTTTATAATTTAATTATCCTGCGAAATATTAATGAAAATTTAAAGGAAACAAATTTTAGATGAAAGTCATGTTCCATCTGCAATTGTAGAAAATGAAAAAAAAAAAAAAAAAAAAAAAAGAAAAAAAAAAAAAAAAAATAGACTAGAAAGAAAAGAATAAATGTTTGGCAAGGTAAAAAATAAAGAAAATAAATTGCGTTTCACTTGTATAACAAAATATACACAATTCATATTATTTTTAGATTAAGAAAAATGTTGAGCTAGAAATAGTGAAATGTTTACAAAGTAAAAATAAAGAAATTGCATTGTTCATTATTTGTATTAAAAATGTACATTTGACTATTTTTAGCTACCTATAATTTAAATATATTTAACTTAATAAAAGAAACAAAATAAAATAGTTGAAATAAAATGAAATTTGTGGATTACAATTTACTATAGTTGAGATACCTTATGCATAAGATTATACATTGAAATAAAAAAAAAAAAATATGAATGTTCAATTTAATGAAAATATAAATTTCCAGATAAAAAAAGAAGCAAAAAATAAACTCAAATTATATTCTAATTTTTTAATGGAATCAGTTTTTCTAAAAGTTAATGAGTGGTATGGAAATCATAAAGATTATTCCATTACTACTGTAGATTACCAAAAAAAAAAAAAAATTTATTTAAATATTTATAGTCGATTTTTCTTTGAATAAACATTTACATAAGGACCATTTGTGCATACCATTAATGTACTAAAATTATTAATTAAAATTTTTTAAAAAAATTTAAAGAATTAATCATTTCTTTTTTAAATAATCATAAAGTAAAATTAATTTTAACCTTGGCTGTTTAAAAATATGTTATTAATTTTTCTTTGAATAATTGTTCGTTTCAGATATGATTATTAAATTTAAGAAAACTAATAGTTATTTTTGATTAAAAATGTAAAAAAAGAAAAGAGTATTTGATAATTAAATATGTAGAATTTAAAGAAGCCGTTATTATTACATTTATTTTACAATATTTACAACTCTCTTTAGATTTCAAAGTTAAATTATTATTTTCCTAGAAAAATACATCTAGCTCACCACTTACAAAAACAATATACATAAAATAAGACGAACAATTTGAACCTCTTTTTTGTTTTGCATTTCATAATACTAACATATCAAAAGTGACTTGACCACAAAAAAAAAAAAATCTTATATTAACAATCAATCGTCCCATCTATTATTTTTCATGTCCTCAGTATGAGACACTGCTGGGATGAGGTGGGTACACTGGAGCTGCTGGTGGGGGGTACATCATGCCTCGCATCATGGTTTCAGCTCCCATCATTGGTTGAGGAGGCATGGCACCCCCATATAGATGATGAAATGGGGCTGGTTGTTGTACAGCAACTCGTCCACTTCCAGATCCGTGATGTTCGTGGTGTCCATGGTGCTCATGGTGTACAGGAATGTGGACATGATGCTCTTCGTGTTTGTGGTGTCGTAGCAGTTTTGCCAACAGACCAGCAGCTAGCAGGATAGCGAGGCCATTATCGTTACGGTTGTGATGATGGTGAGCCTCTACACCGGGTAAAAGCACGTGGCAAGAAGAAAGAACAAGGCAGGCAAAGAGGACAGAGAAGTATTTGGCAGACAACATGGTGATCTGAAAATAAATAAGAAGCGTTTAGCAAATCAAATGAAGCCCCTTTGACTTTCAAAACAGAGCAAATTTGAAAACTTATTATTTACTTATAAATAAATGAAAAGGATTAAAAAATTTTCCTCTACTACGTGAAAGTGCTTTTTTTTTTTATATATTTGTTGGTAAACGTAAAAGGACAACATAAATTTTAATTAAAAAATACAGGTCATATTCATTTGATTCTTTATAATCTGGAGGTCTTAAAGTATGTAAAAAATAATAATTAAAACAGAATATACAAGTCTTTAAAAAATTGTAACTACAATTCATTTATCAAAAAAGAAAGAAAAGTAAATTTGTAAGATAGTCCTTTGGTTTCTGAAGTTCTCCAAAATTGCTCAGCATTTGTCATAGAAAAACCTAACAATTCTAACCAGATCATCTGACTGTCAATTAGAAATTCTCTGCCACAAACTCTTCCAGGTCTACTAGTTTTTGTTTGTATTTTCAAAGCAGAGATTGAAGCCCATTCCATAAGAAAAAAGATAATTATTTTGCACGCTGTTTAGAGCCTATTGCCACTCATCAAAACTTATGAGGCTACTTTTTTTAATTAAAAAATTGTCTTCAAAATCATTTCATTCAAATGCCTTTTTCCGCTATGACATGCAAACTAAGTAATTTTTAAAAGATCTTGCTTGTCTTAAAAGCAGAATTTATCTAAAGAACTCGATTGTGTTCATCTTAGAAACGATCAAATATCTTTTTAGATATTTTATAAAGATACTTTATAAAATAAATATAAATCGTCAAATATTTCACAAATTTATAGCACTTTAAATAAGAAAGTGATCCTATATAATAGCCACTATATTCTCATCCATATGTATTGGAATTTTTTTAATACCTTAATTCTATTTCTATGATAAGTTACATTAGATTTCTTTTATCTAAGAAGAGAAAAAACGTCATATTAAAATATTCAAAATAAATAAATCTGATTGGTAAATTCAGAGAATATCTGGAGGTATACGGTTCCAGTGAATGAGTTAGATTTACAATAATCCGATTTCTTTTCTCCAAAATATCTTTTTCCAAGCAAACTCAATTTATAATTCTGTCAGACCCAATTAAAAAAAAAGGTACTTGATGATTTTGAAAGAGAAAATCTAATCGATCTAATTTAATAAAATCTAAAATTTAATCAATCTAATAAAAGAGTGAAACATCACAGTCTATACTTTTCTTTTATAAATTTCGTTTTTTTAAATATCATTTTTTATTGTGCAATTTTTTGTGAGGTATGATACTTTTAACTATGTAAGATGTATTAACAGATTTCAACACATACACTTCATTTGTCAGTAAAATTCGGTTTATTTTAAATTTTAATATTCCGTCTGAGCGGAGAATAAATAAATTTATGAGTAGTTATGGTGGACTTTTTTTCAATTGACAGGCATTTTAATCTAATTCTCTCTACTCAAGAACTCTCAAGATTTTCTCTTACTTCCGTCCGATTTACCAAGTTCGTCCAATTTATCATTATCTTCAAATTCAGCATACGAAAAGTTTTTATACACTGCACTCAATTTTGCAGCCTCAGTTTGGAACAAGCTCGTCCTTAATATACTTATGTACGAGAGTGGGAAAATTGACATGTTACTAGATTTTTTGAGAACTAGTATTATAGCAGTTATGACTGTCACCGTAGGACGAATCATTTACAGTAAAAATAAAATTTGTAATTCATGAATTCTATATTCTAATAGCTTGTGGTTAAACGGATGTACCTCGACTTGTGATTCTAGAAGCAAGCTCAAAGCTGTTTATGAAAACTATAAATCTGTTATCTAAAATAAAAATAATTTTAGATTTCTATCAAGAAAAACGAACTTTAAAACTACGAAATATGTGTAGAAATGTTATTTTCAGTTCAATGCTAACATACCATCATTATAATCATATAGTAAACACTTCATTGGAATTTGAGAATTAGTATTATAACAATTATAACTGTTATCGTATGACGAATCATTTAGCGTAAAAATAATGTTTTTAAGGCATGAATTGAATATCCTAATAGCTTGTGGTTAAATAGCTGTATCTCGACTTATGATTCTAGAAGCAAAATCAAAACTGTTTTAAAAACTACAAATCTGTTAATTAAAACAAACAATAAAAATAATTTTCGATTTCTATCAAGAAAATCGAACCTTAAAACTACCAAATATATGTAGAAAAGTTATTTTCAGTTCAATGCTTACATACGATCATTATAAGCATAAAGCATCAGAATTTAATGATTTTTTTAAAAAAAATAGTATTATAACAGTTACGATTGTTATCCTAGGAGGAATCATTTAGAATAAAAATAATGTATTCAGTATTCTAACAGCTTGTGATTAAACGGTTGTATCTCGGCTTATAATTCCAGAAGCTAGAAGATTCTAGATTCTAAACTCAAAACTGCTTTTAAAATTATAAGTCTGATATATAAATTGAACAATGAAAATAATTTTCGATTTCTATTATAAAATCGAACCTTAAAATTATAAATATGAGTAGAAATATTATTTTCAGATCAATGCTAACATATGATCATTATGAAAATATAGTTAAAGTTTTATTAGATTTTGAAATCTAATATTATAACAGTTAGAACTTCATCTGGCTGTAACTCGACTTATTATTCTAGAAACAGACTCAAAACTGCTTATGAAAATTATAACTCTGCTGTTTTAAAATAAAATAATTTTTTCTATTAAGAACCGAACATTTCAAATCAAACCTTATAGCAACTAAATATGTGCAGAAATGTTATTTTTGGAGTAAATATGAATGTTTATCGTAATCGAGTAACAGAAACATTAGAAACAAATAAAGCAGAAACTTCGATAACAAAGTAGATATGCAAACAGAATCGTCCATGAACTTCCTACACTAAGAGTTGTTGGAGAAAGCCCTGTGATGCTAATGGCCAGCGAGTGACATCACTTTCTCGAGCTAAACAACAGCAGCTAAACTAGATTGAGAAACTGTCACACTCGGCTAGATCACGGATGAATGGGTAGCAATGGATGCGGTTCGTTGCCCTCTGCAGGGAAACTTTCTGTCACTACGTGGTTTATCAACTTAATCTGCTTCTTGCTTTGTCAACGAACTCTAGATGAAAACTATCCTCTTACTAATTTGCCCCATTAAGAATTCCTGCATTCACTTTGTTTCAGTATGTAAAATGATCACCAAGGAATATGTTCCTTCTGTGTCTCCATAATTTAAAAGGAATTGCCCTAGCAAATTATTCAACATTAAATTATTTCGATTTTTCTACTTAAAAGGAAGTAAAAAAAATGTTCATTTCCAACAACAAGTATTTTACAACAACAAAATATAAATATCTATTTTTCTCTTCATAATAGAGATAAAAAAAAAAGATATTTTTGTGTTGTTTATTGTTTATTTGTTATTTGTTGTTTTTTTTTTTTTTGGAGGTAAAAATGCAATTCTATAAACTACTCTCAGGTCTCAATGCTTTCATTAAACGTATTATTTTAAAATAGCAGTATTAATTTAAAAATTATGCAAAATGTTTTAAATTTCTAGTAATATTTAACATTTACTCTTTCAAAATGTGAAATTTATTAATCAAATATTTTTGACTCTTAAGAAATGTATTATAAACTAGTTAATTATAAACTGCTATGATTCTTATAAACTACTCTCAAATGTCAACTTCCGATAAATGTATTATTTTTAAAACAGCAACATTAATTTAAAAATTATGCAAAATGCTTTGAATTTATAATACTATTTAACATTTATTCCTTCAAAATGTAAAATTTACTAATCAAATGTCTGTTAAGAAATAGTTTTGTTATTATAAATTAATTTATAATTCTCTAAACATTTGTATGCACAGAATAAAGGAATTTTCAAGCAGTTACTGAAACATAAAAACTATACAAACAATTAAAATAATACATAAAGACTTCTTCTTTTCTTCTTCATTGCCGCAATAGCCCCATGGTGAGCCAAGGCCTGCCATGGGACTACTGGCATATGGCATCTGCTACTGACATATTTCGATACAGGAGATGTTTTCTTTTTATGGGGTAGGTTTAGTTTGGTTTGTCGCTCTACGGGCATCTTGTGCACACAAGGTCTAAACAGACCGGGGCCTACATTTTATGGATTTGCCAGCTATACGCCCAACGCTTTATAGTAATATTAGACCAGGACCTACTGTTTAAAGTGGATTCCAAACCATTACAAACATCCATGGCACCGTAGACCAGAGTGCTAGTCGCACGACCATATGTCCCCTGATACATGTATTGCCCCAAAAATAAGTTTAAAAAAACACATTTTATTTCATTTAAAACTTTACTTTCTTATAGGAAACAGAATTATTTCAAGCTAACATTATTTAAATTATAAGAAAATAAAGATTTATCTAAAAAAATAAGAGTATACATGAAAAAAACTCTTATTAGAAAAAATTATCTTCAGAACTGAACACATATTTAAAATCCATAAATGATAGCAACCCATAAATGATAGCATTTTGATAGCAAAAATATTTTCAAGTTTCAAACAACCATAGATATTTGATTCTTTTTTTTTCCTTTCACATTTTATCACCATTTCTACTAATGTATCTCTCGCTATCAAATACAAAAACTCTTTTCTCACAGAAATCCCCAAATCATATCGTTATAAAAGGCATCTTTCTTGGAATCTATTTTAATCTCTCCAACTCGCAGTATGCGAAGCGTGACGAGTGAAAGCATAATATTCTCTCTCTTTTAATATATTTTGAACTGTTTTCTCATTTCAAAGCACGATCCCAGACCAAGCGTTCATATTTCCTCTTCTTAACCCACTGATTTTTTTTTTCCCTACAAAGGAAGAAAATCTTTTCTACTGTTAATGTTACTTTTGAACAAAGTTGAAGAAAATGAGTCTCCTTCTATTTCTATTGTATGAAAAAAATAAGGACAAATATTTCATTTCATTATAACTGTAGTATTGTTTTGGAATGCTCGTTGTGGATAAAATTGATTTTTAATCCTTTCAGCATAATAACTCGTTTTGTTTTCCTGCTTTTATAAATAATTTCAAAAATTCTCGAAATTTCGAATGCCATTTTCGATTCCTTCAAGGAATGTTTAGTAATATTTGAGGCTAGAATTACAATTTATTAAAATTAGCTACCACTTTCAGTAATTTATTATTACTGCTATTACACCACACCACACCATCACTGTGTCTAGAGCTGAGTTGTCCCTTTACAGTTTGGGGATGATGTGGGGGAGAAAGTCTGATCGGGTTTATGACGCCCTTCGGTCATATGAGACCGAGACCTACGGCTCAATTAAAGTGGATTCGAATCCCTACAAAGATCCATGGCATCGGAGGAATTCGAACCCGAAATTTGCGGTACAGAGTGCTAAGGCTGTAGCCACTAGGTCCTCCGGCCCGATTCGAACCACTTACAAACAGCCATGTCAATGCCAAGATTCAAACTTGAAGTCTGTGGTTCCAATGGCCAGAGCGTTAGCCAAATGACCATCAGGCCGTCATTTGCCAATGAGTTGATCCGGTCTTGTATGGGTCTTTTACATGAGATGCATATCACATGCTATTTAAAAACAATTTCTACAGCATTTAGAAAACTAAAATGTGTGGTTAAAAAAAAGTAACCCCAGATGCTGTTATAAAAACAACGTTTTTGGCAACCATGGCACCGCCAGAATTCAAACCCAGATACCTGTGGTATCGAGTGCTGGTATCACTCAGACATCAGGCCCCTCAATAATTTATTGAAGTCCAAACTCTTAATCTCAAAAAAAAAAATATATTTATACAACTCTCATCTGACCTATCCTATTGTAAAGCAGTGAATGTCGGCCATTAACAAAAGCAGATGAATACAGACTTTTAATTTTTAAAAGAAAAATACTTCGAAAAATTTTTGATCCAGTTAGAGAGAATGATAGTTGGAGAATTGTGTTTAACCATGAAATCTATAGAAAATATAAGCAACCTATTATTTCCAGAGTCATATCTTTTCGCATCAGAATGGCTTAGACATATTTTTAAATGTGATTATATGAGCCCTGTTAAAAAGGTGACTTTTGCTAATGTAAAGGGTACCAGGAAAAGCGGTAGACTTCGCACAAGATGGATAGATTGCGCAGAGACAGATCTCAAGACATTAAAAAATCAATCGTTGGCGGACTAGGCGTCTGATTGGATCTGTTGGAGGAAGCTTGTTGAGACCTGTAATGTAAAGTTTGTTGTAACCGTAATGCTTATTGAGGCTTGTGGGCCTTGGCCTGTAAAAGGCTGTAGTGCAAGTAAAGAAAAAGAACTTGTCTCTTTCAATTTTTAGGTGGTGTCATAATAAAGCTCCATGGTGATTATTTTAGATTTATTTAAAATTTAAATTTCCTTTAAAAGCTGTAACACCCGTTCACTTGAAAGTTTCAAAAAGATTCAGTTTCCATTGTAATTTTTTATTACTTCTGAATATTTAGATCAATGAAACTTGTTTTAAATTTATTTGATAAAGTGCGCAGAGCAACTAAATGTTTTGATTTTATAAATATCACGGTGAGTGAATAAAGAGTTTGAGATTAACGTCAAATTATGTTAACATCAAATAGTAAGTACTGAACTGTGTGATTATATATGCATTTTGATGTTAACATAATTTGACGTTAATCTCAAACTGCCTTCACTTCACCGTGATATTTATAAAAATCAAGCTGTTACCTTGCACATTTATCAAATTTAAATTTAAAGCTCAAAACTGCATTGATCTAAATATTCAGAAGTAACAAAAATTACAATGAAGCTACAGCACAGGGCCCAAATTAAATAAATCTAAATGGCTCATGGAGCTGCTGACACCACTAAGGCGAGGATTTGAAGTTTTTCTTTGCCGCGGCAGGCGAGGAGCCTCACATTACGAGCAAACTTTTGTACGAGTGCTGGCAAGCTCTCAATGATCGGCTGACATTGATTTTAATGCTGCTGCTGTCTATCTTTGACGAGTACTCCTGTTGCCTTTACATTGGCAAAGTCACCTTTTTGCTTTGAGACTTTCATATAATCTCATTTATATGTGCAAGCCTTCTGCGAAAGCTCTCTATAGATTTCTGGCTGGATCAAAATTTTTCAGTATTTTCTTTTCGCAAAAGTCTGTGATAATCTGCTTTTATAATAGCCGGCATTCACTGCTGTAGGATAGGTCAGATGAGGACTATTGCTAAACTACTTATTTTTCTTTGAACCAAGTTTGGACTTCAATAAATTATTGTCTGGTGACAACATACCACACAGTATCATTTGAAATACAACAGTTATATGTTACCAAACTTGTTGTTATAACAACATCTGGAGACCTTTTTAACCACACAGACTTCTAGGCACCAAGCCAACTTGTGACATACCGTCTCTTAAAGATTATGGATTAACTACGTGATGACGCCTGATATTGGCAACGCTACGGCTGGAAGCGAGACTCGGGGATTTGAACGGCGTATTATGGCATGGGGTTTGAGGCTCGAGCCGGAAAGAGTTTGTCTGCTCTGGCCACCACTGGCGCTAAGTTCAAGTCACTCCGATACTGGGGATTCGGAAATCACTGTGCAAACAGGTCACGTGCTCACTGACCGAGAGGCATGAAACGCCCCGATCAGCATCATCCTGAAAATATAGAAACAATATCTGTGTGTAATGATAATAGCAGTAATAATCAAATTACTGAAAGTGTGTAGTGGAATTAACTTATTCACAGCCTCAAGTGGCAAGCATTCATGAAAATCGAAAAATGGCTGCATTCAAATTCGAGAACGAAATTAAAAGCTGAGACAAATCAATTTTATCCCTGGCTGTGGCATTCCAAATACTGATTGAAATGAAGATATTTGTCCTATTTTTCATTACAGCAGAAATAGAAGGAAGACTCGACACAGCTGTTCAAAAGTAACCCATAACTTTAGTAGAAAGACACTGGCTTCGCTGTGAGGCTCCGGTGGGTAGAAAAGGAAGTATGGGCATGATCTGGATCATTGCAGCGCAGGCTGGTTCAAGAGGAAAGAATATAGCTCTTCATCGTCTCTGCAGTTGAAAGACAAAATAGATTCCAAGAAGAAGCTGCTTTATAGCATTATGTTGAGATTTCTGTGAAATTTTTATGACGATAGCGAGGAAAATGGTGATAAGAGAGAAAAAAGAAAAAGTCAAATCATCATGGTTGTTTAGCTTTTGGAAGTACGCTATCAAAATGCTTATCATTTATGAGTTGCTATCGGCCAGCAGATTTTAATATTGTGTTCATTTCTGTAAATTTTCATGTCTTTATTTTTAGATAAATATCTTTATTTTTCTTGCTGAGGCTATGATAACTTGAAAATAATTACTGTTTCCCAAGTTTTAAATGACAAAATGTGTTTTTAGAAGAAAAACGGGCAGCCAGCTTGTGTTGAGGACCATGGGGTGTGCGACTAGCACTCTCCAGTCTACATTGCCATGGATCTGTTGTAATGGTTTGGAATCCCACCTACTCCCTGATTGTGTTACTATAAAGGGCGTTGAACTCACTGAGCTCCACGATGTTTGGAAACCTTTGTCCTGGAGTGCCGTGGCTGAAACCCTTACATGAAAAGAAGCATCCTATAATCGAAAATGTTTCAGGCTGCCACCCAGCTGCCAGCAGTCCCATGGCGGGCGCAGCCACCATGCAGCACAATGAAAGAAAGAGAGTCTTTATGTATTATTTTTAATTGTTTGTACTCAATTTTATGTTTCGGCAACTTTGCCCCGAAGAGACTTCATTCTCGACACGCCCTGTGACCACAAGCCAATTTATAACAAGCTAGTATTTTCTTAACGAACATTTGACCAGTAAGTGAAAGGAGATAAATGTTAAATAGTATTATAAATTCAAAGCATTTGCATAATTACAAGAATGTGTGCTGTTACAAAATATTTATCAGGCATTTGAAGCCAGTTTAAGAATCATAGCAGTTTAGAATCAAAAAACTTGTTCTTCACATTTTTGAAAGAGTAAATGTTAAATATACTAAATTTAAAGCATTTTACTTTGAGGCAAGTAATACGCTTATTTTAAAATATTACGTTTATGTACGTGAACCTGGTAGTTTATGAGAATTTTACCTCAAAAAAAATACAATAACAACAATAAACTAACAAAAAAATATCTTTTTTTTTTTTTTTTTGTCTGTATGAAGAGAAAAATAGATATTATAATGTTGTTGTAAAAACTACTTTTGTTGGTGAAATATTTTTTACTTTCATACGTAGAAAAAATCGAAAAATGTTGAACTCATTCAGAATATTCACTTTAATTATGGAACACCAGAAAGGAACCTTCCATTCACCCAGACCTCATTTTGCTGCTGAGATGCGGAATGTGAGGCAGGATGGAAGGATGGACACTAAATCTGATTCGTTGACAAAAAGCAGAAGCAGATTAATTGATAGGCTTTGCCTGTTTGAAAGTTCCCTGCAGAGGCTTGAGGCCATCCATCACCCTGCATCCATGATCTAGCACCGGCTCAGCAGCTGCTGTTGTTTAGCTCGAGCCTGATGTCACTCTCGCACAGGTAACAGCAAGGGGATTGTGGTTTTGAACCTGTTTGCATATCCCCATTGTCGAGAAGTTTCTGCTTATTTGTTTCTGTGTTACTCATTACGGTAAGCATTCATATTACTCCAAAAATAACATTTCTGCACATATTCAGACCCAGCTGCTCTTGATTTGCCTGTTCGGTTGCTAACAGCACGGGGGGATCATATTTTCATAAAAGCACGACTTACATTATTTCTAGGAATGTAAGATCAGAATTCAACCCAAAAGATGATATAATATTAGATTTCAAGGCCTAATGAAACAGCTATATTTTCATAATGATCAGCACCAGCATTGATCTGAAAATATTTCTACTCATGTTGGTACAGGTTCATTTGTAGAAATCGGGGTATTTTCATTGTTCAGTACCACTTATATCGAATATAAAAAGCAGTTTTGTAGAATCACAGCTTTCTGGAAGCCACTGGTATCACAAAGCATACTGAATACATTTTATTCCTAAATGATTCCTCGCTTAAAGCTGTCTTAACTTTGTTACTTTGTACTATTTTTAAAAAAATCATTAATTCTGATAACATACTTATAATGATCGGCAATGATTAGCATTAATTCTACATATGTTTGAGCAGTTTTCAGGTTCATTTTCTTGAAGTGGCCACATTGTTTGTTTTAACAGTTTTAAAGCAGTTTTGTTTGCTCTAGAAATCATGGGGCGGGCCTTCTATTAACCGCGCTTAAAGCTACACGCTATATTCGAACAACTGTTATGTGCTAATTCTCAATTATTTACCAATTGATGTGCCTGTTGAACTGAAAATATCTTTAAGAAATTCGTTTCTTGGTAAGAAATCTGGGATTACATTTTGTGCAGACACAGACCCCATAGTTTTCATGAAACGGCTTTTGGCTTATTTCTAGAGATCTGAGATCTACATCAGTTCCCAACAAAGCGGCTGGAAATAGCAGAATTACAGAACACATTTTTACTGTATCCTACGGACTGTTTCAGTCATAACTGCTGCTCAATCTGGCTCAGTTACCCTTCTCTGCAGCAAGCCTGTTGGGACGGCTGTTAAACTGAAGACACGCGTGTAAAGCTTTTCTGCATCACTGAGCTGAGAAACAAATTGAGCTGGCAAATCGGGCGGAAGAAAGAAAATGTTGAGGAAACTAACAGTAGAAGACAAATGCCTGTCCAGCTAAGGAGATCCACCATCTTTACTCATAAATTATTATTCATGGAGTCAGTAAAATTTAAAACAAGCACCGAGCCCCACCACTGACAAATGAGAGGTCAGCTGTGTTGAAATCTGTTAATACATCTTACATAATTAAGTATCATACCGACCACTGAATATAAAAATGATATTTAAAAAAACGTATAGACTGTATTGTTCAATTAGGTGATTGAATTTTGGAGCACGACAAATTAGATCGTTTTATAACTTTTTCAAATCGAGTGCCACTGATTAGTCTGACATAAATTGAGGACTGCTGAAAAGATATTTTGGAGAAAGAAAATCAGTTATTGTAAAAATCTGCTCATTCACTGGAACCACTACTCCAGTGTGCTCTACAGGCCCCACAATCAGGTATTTATTTTGAGATATTTAATATGACGTTTTTCTGACTGTATAAAAAGAAAGCTAATGTAGCTTTTATCATAGAGGAAATAGGTAAAAGGTATTAAAAAAAAAAAATTCCAATGAGATGGTGTCCTGGGGTCACTTTTCTTGACTCCCAAGTATAGAAATTTATTGAGAAATATTACAACATTTATATTTATTTTATAAAGTAATCTTTATAAAACAATCTAAAAAATGACCGGTCGTTTCTAGATGAAAGCAATCAGAGTTCTTAGGTAGAATTCTGCTTTTACTTTGGCTGGAGCTCTTTTTAATTTTAGTTTGTGTCATGACGGAAAAAGAGCTGTTAATATTCAATTGAAGTAACCTCATAAGTTTTGATGAGGTGACAGCGTGGGCTCCTGAGGCAGCGTGCCAAGCACCAGCCGGTGAGATCTCTGCTTTGAAAATACAAGTAAGCAACCAGACCTGGAGAGAGTTTGTGAAGCCGAGGGCCTCAGCAGTCAGATGATCTGGTTATTGTTTCGCCGGAGCAAATGCTGGCGCCTGAGCACCAAGGACATGTTTTTTTCTTTTCTTTTGATAAATGAACTAGCCAGTTACGAGTAGAGACTGTTATGATGTTTAGTATTATTTTACTTAAGACCTCCAGATAAAGAATCAAATGAATTATGACCTATTTTATTAATTGTCTTTACGTTACCAACAAACTGATGAAAGAAATTTTAATCCTTTCATTATTTCAGAGAGTAAATGGTAAGTTTCAGATTTGTCTGTTTATAACATTTTCCAGTCACCATGTTTCTGCCAAATATAGTCTGTTCTTTCTTTGCCACGACAACTTTCCCACCCCACAGTAAAGCCGCCGCTGATATTTTCGCCCTCCCCTGCCCAGCTGCTAAAAAGCCTGACACCACAAGCACCTGAAAGGCATCGCTGTCCACATTCACTGTGTACCATGGCACCATGTGCACCACAACAGTACAGGTTGTAACCCCATTTCATCATCTATGAAGTGCCATGCCCTTCCTCCCAGCTACCAATGATGAGGCTGAGAACTACATGATGCCCAGCATGGCCACCCCCACCCAGCACAGCCCCGCCTCGCGCCGAGGGCATGGCAATAGATGGTTGATTGGTGACCCAGCTACCAGGATTTTTTATGTGCTCAAATCTCTGATATGTTAGTACATTATGAAAATAAAAACAAAAAATTCAACCGATTCCAAGATGGCATTTTGTGTAGCTGTTTTTGTGGTGTTATTTAGATATCACTACTGGGAAAATCAACTTTGAGTAAGCGGCAGAAATACCCGACAGATATGTATTGGCAGCTTTTGACTTTCTTGAAGATTACATGTTTGACCATCAGGCTGCTTTCTTTTTCTTTGTTTTGGCTCAAAATAACTATTGGTTTCTTAGTTTAATAATCATATCTGGAAAACGAACAATTGACAAGAAAGGGTAATATATTACTAAGCAAGCCAGGTTAAAACCAATTTGTTATTTAAGAAAATGACAATTCTTCAAATTTTAAAAAATTCAATTAATATTTTGAATACATTAATGTATGCACAAATATTCACTTATGCTAAATGTTTATTCAGAAAAATCATTGCAAATATTTAAATAAGATTTTGTCTACGGTGTGTGGGTGTCTTTGCTGTTCCACTTTTTATATCGTCTTGAAAAACTGATTCCGATAAAAAATAAGAATATAATTTGGTTTGACTTGCTTCTTTGTTATATTTTCATTAAATTAGTACATTCATATTTTTTTATTTCTTCTTATGCATAAGGTATCTGCTATGTGCCACAAGGGCTTCTTCAACTATTTATTAAGTTAAATATATATTTAAATTATAGGTAATAAAAATAGTCAAATATTACATTTTTTTAATACAAAATAATGAACATTTTATTTCTTTTACTTTGTAAACATTTCATATTTCTAGCTCAACATTTTTTCTGTCTAAAATATATAATTGATATTATTTTGTTAGCCTGTGAAACACGAACTACCCACCTTTGCCAAGCACATTCTTTTGCTCTGGTGTCTATTTTTATTTCCTTTTTTTTTTTCATTTTCTGGTGCAGATGTGACTTTCATCAAGAATTACTCGCTTAATATCAGGATATAACAAATTATGAAATATTAAATAAATCATTAGTATATTCTCAAAAGATGTAGTAAATATTTTCTTAATGATTACGTTACTGCTTTACCAGTCCTAAAGAGGCATAACAATATTTTATCACAAGCAAGCTGGCCTTGTATGTATCTTGGCTACCCTGACTCTATGATACAATGTGCAAACCCTTCTTTCAAATTTATTAATAAATATTTAATTTATGAAACAAATATGACCCCACTAAAAATATGTTTTTGGCTTCATTCATTGACATTCATACGTGAAGATAAGGGTCTCAAAGCATTCTCTGGATTAATTTCAGCAAATCTCCAAGTATGTGAAAAATATAAATATATAAAGCAAAGTAAACAAGAATAAATAATTTGAGGTAATTATTTATACAAACAAATATTTAAAACAAGCTATCGTAAAAAACTCATTGAAATATAAGAAAGTAAAATCATTAAAAAAAAAAAACCATTTCAAGCCCATTGGCTATTAAAAATCGTGAAAGTGTTACATCATTGAAAATCTGGTAAAAAATCATTGCAAAGAACGTTATTAGTAAAATCATTGAAATATAAGCAATCGTGCGAATTCATTTCAAGAATTGAAAATCATTAAATCATTGAAAATTATTGAAACCACTGCATTGAAAATACGAAAATCGTATTTTTCAAAAAAAAAAGCGTATTAATTCAAAATCATTAAGCATCGTGATCAAAATCATTGAAAATCATTATTGAAATCATTTTTTCAAAAATCTTATTAGTAAAAATCATTATTTGTAAAATAATTGTAATTGAAAATCATTAAAAATCATTATTAGTAAAGCAGTGCTAATTTATTGAAAAACCGTGGCATTATTTTCAAATCATTATTGATCCAAATTATGATATCAAATCATGTAGTGAAAATCGTGTCGAAGTAAAAACAATTATATTATTAATTCGTGAAAATCAATATTGGCAAAATCATTAAAAAACTTATAAGTTTTAGCCCATTTATTTAATGAGGATTTCTACACGTGATGTTGAGCTTGTATTTTCTTGGCGCTCCTATTCAGTCCTGGGCCAACCACGAAAGATGGCATGCGAAACGCCCTTGACAGCAATACATAACT
>BPLR01007290.1:0-18721 GCA_021605095.1 Caerostris extrusa
ATAATTTAAATTTACATGCAACTTAGACAAATTAGAATATACTGAATATAATGAAAGTAACTTACAATTTTAACAGTGACAATATTTAAGCACATACTATCTAATGAATATTATACATAGATAACCAATATATCAAAAATGTAAACTCAACAGCTTGACTTATTTGTAACAAAATAAGGAATCCAAAATAGATAATGAAGAGGTAAAATTACAGCAATTTTGTGTTATTTAAATTGACTATATTTAATCTGACAGGAATTGTAACTTGTCATTTATTATTTACTACCTTATATTTTAAATTAAAAGAAAATATTTGTCAAAAAAATGAAAATTTAAAAAGGATATTTAAATTGAAGCTTTTTTAAATTTGCTAATTAGAAATGTAATTATAAATATTTTTTTTTTTTTTTATCAAGTAAATAAAATTTAAGATTTCTAAATCCTTTTCTTATTTCTAAAAAGAAAAAAAAAATATATAACTGATCATCTTTATTGTAAAAAGTAAAATAACCATTCAATCTCTGAACATTTGCTGATAACTAAATGTTAGTTTGAAAAATTAAAATTAGGTATTAAAAAAAAAAAAAAAATCAAAAGAAAAATATATATTCAATAAATTATAATGTAATTCAATATCTGTGTAAGTTTAAACAAGGTGAAAAATAATTAGCAATGTTATTTTGTATAATTATGTTATTGGAAAATTAAAAATACAATCAACTTACCACAATACTTTAGGCTTTGATTGCACATCTGTAACACTGCCATTCACAGGAACTATGATGTTAATGTTTGACAAGCCAGACGCTGTTGCCAATGAAGAAGAATTGTACTTGTAATCTATTCTTAAATCTGTAGAAGATGGCTCACATTTCCAATATGCCACAAGATGTAAAGGTGTACTTTTAGCTCCTTGGAGAGCTCTGATCTGTAAAATGGGTAAAAACAAAATGTTAAAAAGTAATTCTATGAATTAGCATTTAGAAAATATTAGAATTTTATGTAATGCACTATGTGAACACAATAATTTAGATTCAAAAATGAATTGAAATTTGATGAAAAGAAAGATGTATATACTTAAAATGTAACTTTCATGCCTTTTCAAAAAAACAACTTATACAAATTACGACTTTTTAAATGATTAGAATAATGATTTGTTTAACAAAATAACCTTTCTGCTACTGAATTGTTAACATAGAAATTTGTATAATAATTTTATAATATTAAAAAAAAAAAAAGTTAATTTTTTAAAACTAGATTTCTGAATTGAATATACAATTCATTAGCAGTTCAGATTTATTAGTCTAATTTCAAAACTGCATTATAACTATAAAGAAATCTGTAACAGAAAATTTAACAAAATTATATAGAAAATTAATCATTTAAGCCAGAGAGATGGCATAAAATTCCTAAAAATCAGTTTTACTGTAAATAATAAAAATGGTACTATTTGAAGATGCATACATTATTGCATAATATTTTCAGTAAAACCAACAGTTATATTTAAAAGCCATTTACCAATTAAGTAAAAAAATTAAATTACATGATATTTGAGGATGTCAATATTGAAATAGGAAGCTGATGGTGTTTGTTCATATTGTTTTCTCAACAATCCAGTTAAGGCTTGCATATTAAATTCATATACATATTGTTCCTTGGTACTTTGACTAGGATCCTAAAAAAAGAAAAAAAGTTTCAAAAGGTGTTAATTATATGCATTTGTACAAAAATTTGTTAAAAAAATGAAATCTATAGTTTCAGACAATTAGAAATTCTTACTATAAAAGGCTATTTATAAGATTAATGAAATATATACATGTATATATCAGTATACAGTTTTTCATTTGTAAATTAACACTTGTAATAGGATTCTGTAAAATTGTAAATGTGTCACATATAATTACGAAAAACTTACATAATTAATGATTAATATATATATATAAAATATCTCAAAGATAAAAATAGGAAATTTAAAACACAATAAAATAAATAAAAAATAGACAAGTGGCTTTTTAGAAACAAACTTTTTATACAACAAAGCCATGAAAAAAAAATTTAGATACTTATGTATTAACGATACCTTGGCGACAGACTTGGCGGTTTTAAGTGTCGCCAATCTAACAGCTGCAGATTTGCTGAGTTTTGACGTCATTTTGCAGTGCTACGAAAATGCGTATTTGGGATTTACCAGAAACAGAACAAGATGCAATTTTATTTTTTGAGGAGCGAAATATTTTACCAAAACAATGAAAATGTTCCAATTCCCATGACATGAAACTTTATTTTAGTGAACGTAAGTTTTGAAATGCAATTTCAGTCAGTGTGCTTATCATGTGGTACTTAGAAAAGACAACTGGTTTGAGGGAAGCAGAATTCCATTTTGTACAGCTTTGAGATTCATATACTGCTGGTGCAAGGAGTTGACGTTGATTAAATTTTGTGAAAAGCAACTTGATTATTTGGAACAAAAATTTTGAAAGCGTTTTTGATTTTTAATTGAAGTGTTTTTATATATGTTATTATTTGGAACAAAAATTTTAAGTGTAGATTGGCGCCACTTAAAAACCGCCAAATCTGTAGCTGCAATTGGCATGTGGCTCTTTATTGGCGCGCCAAGGTATCGTTATACATAAATTTATATAAGCTAATATGCTACTAGTGAATTAAATAGAGCATTTGATAATTATCTTAACTATTAGAAATTTTATAATTATTCAATTTCTAATTCAATAGCATAAGAAAAATGAAATGAAGCTAACAATGATTGTTCTCCATTTACATGACAGTTAAAATTATGTACTTTATTTAAAACGATTGAAAGCAATTTGTTGAAACTTACAAGGATATGAGCTGTTTATTTGGCAGTATATTTTCTAGTTTACTGGCTTTGGATAAACGGAAAACAAGATGGGCAGGAGAAGGATTATTTGCAAGAACCTGTACAATTCCAGCTGGAAAGGACACTTTCATATCACCCATTAGACGAACTTGACATCTAAAATTATTAAAAGCATATAAAGTAAGATACCAGTGCAAAAATAATATATTCTTGAACTTAAAATATAATCTAAGTCTGGTTTATAAATTAGTGTCAACAGAATAGAAAATTAATACTGAAATGACACTAATCGAATGCTATTTCCCACATAGAAATAAGTCAATGCTAATTAATGAAAAAAATATTCTTTCTTAGTAAATTTAGAATTCAGTTATTGATTTTTAATAAAAACTTATGAGGAAATTTGTTATATCAAAAATTATTCAAACAGCATAATTTCCTAAAAAATAAATGTTTACAAAGAATACATATGACTCAAATCATTGTAAATCAAAATTTGCATAGTTTAAATTACTCTTTTGATTGAAATATCTTTTACATAAAAAAAAATTTCTTCATTTAATGAAATCTATTTTTAAATGTATCAATATAAGATTAATGTCATTTAAATTTCAATAAAATTAAGAAAAATAAGCAATTGTAATTAAGGAGAAGTTAAAAAATTAACAAAATTTCAGTGTAAGTTACATATTTTTAGAATACAAGGATAAATAGGCTTAACTAACTTGTCATGAATACTGACTATTCTGGTTTATTGTCTATTTATATGAAATGATGTGTACAAACATGTAATTTCTGCCTTTTCTACCCATGAGATGTTAGTGAAAACATTGAGAAGCAAAAAAAAAAAAAAAAAAAAATTTTTTTTTTTTTTAATTCTTTAAATTTGTTCATTGCTCTTTATTTTTCATAAATTCAACCCTTTATGAATAAATTTTGCTATTCATTGAATAATTGTTTATATTTCCCAAATGGGTGCATTATACATGATCAGCACAGACTAACCTTATAGTCAGACCACAGTTCATGTGGAAAATTGGTAAATGGCCAAGTTAGACAGATTCAAAAGAGTGGTGCCATAGGGGGTTTTAATTGCAATGAAAAGAATTATAAAAAAAAAATTAACAATTACAATTTTTGATTACACAATATTAAAAGGAAAAAAATTCTGTACTAATTACTATATTTCTTTCTTTAAAGGCAACTTTGCTTCATGTATATCCGAGTAGAATCCCTAACAAGTAAAAAATTCCTCCGTTTTAACGCAGTTAAACCAGATATTTACCAATTCCACATAATCTATGATCAGATTACAGCTGGAAACTTGCTGCCACAGAGAGGTTCATTAATTATATTAACTTTATTACTTCATTTATAACAAAAATACACATTTATATATTTACATTTACTTCATTTATAAAAAAATTTATTTACTTAAAAATATCCCAATATTCAATAATAAAGTGACATGCTATTTTACCTCAATTCATCAGTCCCTTTGAAGCAAGCATTCACCACTTCATTGAAAGCCACAGCCAGAGGAATGGTATCATTCATACCTATTGTCAAGGGGGAAGGTCCCCTGGAAGACCCTACTGGCATGGAAGTGGTTTTGAAATCACTGGTCAAACTACCAATGCTTTCTGTTCTGGTCATAGCATAAGGAAGGGGAGACATACGACCTCGGGTTGTTGCCTTTAAAGAAGGGGAAAAAGTTAGGCATATTCTTTTAAGAAATATACGCTAGAATTAATGGTATTATTTAAAATTCTGAAAAGTATAATTTTCTTCATCAAATAAGAAAAGTCAAAATATGTGTCTCTATGACAATTTAAAAAATTCTGAAAAATTTATAAATTTTAAAAAAGAAACAAATTTTTTAAAAACACTTTTACACAAAAATGCACTTTAATATTAAACAGCAAAATATTCTTCAAAAGGCAAAAATCCACAGTAATAAGATAGGATAAAAATCCACAGAATAGTTTACAAGGAGAAATTGAAGTACAATACTATAAAAATAACATTTAACAAAAACTTTGTGTCCTTTGTTCACTTCAATAAATTGTTATAAAAATTTATTAGAAATGTACAAAGTGTAGTTTACTTATAATTCATTAATGGAAGATTAAAATGATCATCTAATTAACATCATATTTGACAATATTTGTCAAGTTACTAAGAGATTCATAAAGATTCTAGAAACAGAAGTTTGGAACCAAAGCCTAAGAGCCATGTCAAAAGTTCTATAACCTTTAGACAGCTTTATAAAAAGAAAATTCAAGAATTGAAGTTGTGGTAGTCTGTCTAGCTTATGCTTTTGCACAGGAATCAAGTTTAGTGTCTAATGGACTGCATTTGCAAGTGATAATTTTTTTTTTTTTTTTTTTTTTGCTTTGCTTGTTACTTCAAATATTTTATACTCTCTCTCAGCATCTAATATCCATTTACATAAGTAATAAATCCGTCATTAAGTAATAAGAAAGTAATTATTTATTTTCAGATCTAATTTATAAGGTTATTATGAATATCTATTTAAATCTTTGAAAAACTGTTTCTATTGGGCTTTTTAACTGATTATAAATAAATTGTAATATTAATTAAATATTCGTGATGTTTAAATGAAATAATTTTATTCACACATAAAAGACAGATGTATAAAACCAGAACATCTGGTATAGGACATCAACATGGGTATAGATAGAATAACTAAAAAATAAACCAAAGAAATTTTAATGTTAAATATAATGAATTAAAAGCTAATTTTCCTAATTTATGTTTCTTGAAAAATGTTAGCAAACAAATCTAAACATAGAAGTTTTTACAGAGAAAAACATAAATAAAAACTAATAATCCTAATAATTAATACTTAATTTTTTGGAATAAAAAAATATACAAATGAATAAAATTAAAATAAAAAAATCAAATTTTTTTCTATTAAAATAAGTCTGCACCACCTACTTAATTCTCTTTTTAAGATTTTAAAATTAAGTAACACTATTATGAAAAAAAAAGAAACGGCTTTAAACTGCTATCATACTTCAAAAGCTCTCCTTGAAGGGGGCCGTGGAAGCACATGTGGCATTATGGACCCAGTGGGGGTTCCACCACGACTTGTGGAAACAGGTTTTTGCACTTCATTATTAACTAATTCAGGCTCAAGTTCTGAAGATGTTTCGCCTAAAACTATAAATGAGAAAAAGATGTTTAATTAGAAAAACTAAATGAATTTCAAATAAAAGAATTTTAATTCAATCCTAGATATGCACGGTTTATTGAACAAAAAATATGCACATTCAAGATTCCGCTTTAATTAAGGAGTAATCTTAAATATTTGCTATAAAAACAGCCAGTGAATATAAAATCCATCGATTCAAAAATTGTCTTCATTGAAGTTTCAGCTTAGAATACAAAACTAAAATGGCAAAATAGACAAAGTAATAAAAAAAAAAAAATTGATTAATAATTACATGTAAAAAAAAAAAACATATATAATAACTTTGCAAAATTATGCAATTAATTTTTTTAAATATTTGACCAGAATATAAAATCGGAGTACAAACATAATAAAACAATTTAAGGGGGAAAAAATTTTGGAAATTTTTCCAATTTCTAAATTATCTAGTATTGAAAAAACCCATTTTAGAGCTAATCAGTATAACAAAGAACAGAAACGAAGTAAGGCAACATAATGATTATTTTTATAATTATAAAATAAATTTGCAATAGTGTAAACATTAAATTAAATAACAATATAATTAGTATAATTAAATAATCTATTAAACAGCAGAATAGCATTAATTGAATCTGTTATTGAAATTATGGGGGAGGGGGGTGCACACATTTAGCAGCCACTTTATTTTAATTACCCCATCAATATTTCCATGGGCCACCTCATATCTCCTATAGTGCAGTGATTCCTGTTTGTGAAATCAACCATGATTGATTAATAACACTTTCCAATAATATGAGATTTAATGGTTGTGTATGTTGGCATGGATTGTAGGGTCCCACCTAAGCAAAGTAAAATTTTCTTTTATATTCCTTCAGCTAATCCTGTGTAACATTTAACCATGAGGCAGGAAGCATTATTTTGCCACTGAAATAAATCATCAACATAGCAGGATGTATTTGTTCAGCAACCGACTTTAAATATGATGTCTTATTCAGATGTTCATGAACCCCAGTTAAAAGTACTAAAAAAATGCCAGAAAACAATCTTTCATTGCTTACTATCAGCATGAAAGATGTACAGTCTTTCCATCTGCATAATGTAAAAGAAAATGCAATTCATTGGACCGCATAACTTGTTTCCAATCCAACAGTCCAATCCCTTGAGTTTTTGAGCATATTTGTTATATTGCTAGCAGTGGCAGCAATGGAACTTTGAATCCAAATTGAACTTTGGCTTCAGAGACTATCACTGATTAAAATCTGCTGCATTGTTTAGTGTTCTGTCTTTTGTAAATTTGAAGATCCTATATTGACAAGATACCAGTCAGTAAGTAACAACTACAAGTTGCATATTGAGACCCCAATTTTGTCTCGCAGTCCAGTCTTCACTTCATCTACAGATGCTCTTGAACATTTTACAATTACATCAGTTTTTTGATATTCACTCATGCTCCAAGTTCCTACATCCTTCCAACGTTTCATAGTCCATTAAAAATCATGTTTTTCACTATTATGTCCTTAAATAATTGTTCTTTACTATTGCCTTAAAAATTAAACTTCCTTTTTTTTTATACTAGTCATGCCCTATGAAGACAACAGTGTGATGCCATAATTGATTTGTTGAAAACATCAGGTCTTAACAGACTGACCCTACAGAGTGCATGTGTGTGTGTGCATCTAAAGTTCTATGAAACATATTTTCTCATTACAAATATTACAATTAAGTAATATTTGTAATGAGAGAAAATTAATGACTCTCTGATGGTGATTTTTATAGACCAAGTATGATGAAAAGCTGTAAAAATTATTACACATTAAAAAAACTTGCAAAATCTTACTAAACATACCCGAATATTTTGAATCTGAATTTTGAGTCATATCAGCAGAAGATGGAGCCTTTGAATTAGAAATGCTAGTTGGGCTTGGAAATCCTCCCACAGCAGAACTAGTAGGTGTAGAGGCACTTGATGCACTTGGACTAAAAATGCTGAAGATGTCACCATCAGTTTTGCTGCAATTCATACAAATATATAAAAAAAAAAAGATATATTAAAAAAGGGCTAACTAAGACAACTATAAATAAAACCATAGATATTTTTAATTCAATTTTGGGATAAGCTTTTAATAAAAAATTTTTTAATCATTAATTTACTAAAATTTTAACACCGTATAATTTATATAAAAATTTAATCCATTCAATACATCATTACTGCATGAATTCACACTTGCTAAATAAAAAAATATAAATCTTGTTGAAAAAGGTTTATGATGACAGGCAATAGTCTACCATAATATTTTACTTTTATCTTCTACATTTCAGAAGTTATTCAATAATATTTAAAAATAGGACATAGTAAATTCAATATTGAATAGAATATAAGAATAAAAAATTAAATATTAATAACAAAATAATACATTTAAGTTTTCAGAAATGAAAAATAATGGTAAAGTAATTACTTTAAAGTTAGACATTGAAATTGATCGTTTCAAAGGGCCTTCGTCGGGAGTTGATGCTGCACTGCTAGCAGGTCTATTTGTCTGAAAAATACAAGTTTTACAATTTAATGTTCGACACCTAAATATCATTGCGAATGTAAGATTTCCTTAATAATAAATAGCATGTATAATACAACTTTTAGTTGAATATGCCATACTAAATAATTTGCCATATTTCATTAATGCCAAATTTATATAAAGCAAAAATAATAACTTCTATAATTCTTTCAACCTTATATCACATTTTTCAAATTCTTTATAATACAATTATGTAAGTTTAAACATTTTCATATCAAATAAACAAAAATTAATTACTTTTTAAATAATGAAAATTCTATGTATCAATTTTTTTGAAAATTTTAATTTGAAAAATTCATAGATATATATATATAATAACCTACATGTTCAGTTAATTTATATCATATTAAATAATTTTATATACATCAGAAAATATTACACAATTTACAATGCACTTATTAGTTGCAAAAAAAAAATTAATACAATTTCCATTTTTCCTCAATGACACTAGTTCAAGACTTCCAGAATTTGTAAAAATATATCCTTTTCACATAAATATTTTAATTTATAAAAAATTGAATTCATTGAATATGATATCTCTATAATGTACATGCAGGAAAATGAATACAGTAACTTTTATTTCAGATGGAAATGTTACATTGAGAACTAAAAAAAAATCAATAGATAAGTACAGAATTATTGAAAGAAAATTTTTATTTAGATTTGTGTTTTTAATTCTCGGCCATTGCACTTTTTTTTTTAATCATTTTTTAATCTTACTCAACTGCAAAATTTTTTAACATAATTAATACTTATTTTAATCCTTAATTATCAAGCACATATTTCAATTATAAACTTTTTTTGGGGGAAAGTGAAAATTTTAGAATTTTGTAAATAAAATAGCTTATTTTCAAAATAATAGTTGCAATATGGCATCACACAGGAATGTTTTTGTGGGTTGAAAATTATAGAGGGTTGATTGCATAAAAAGCGCAATTTTATTAATTATATTTCATCCAAATAAATGTTTTTGTTAGTTCTGTGTTCCAATTAAACAAAATTTATGTGTATTCACAGGCAAAATTATATCCACACTTACGTGAATTCAACTTGCATGATTTTCATTGCACCCACCTATCATTAAACTTGTGAGTTTCGTTTGTGTGTATTGGCAAAATTCTATGTAAAAGTGAACAATAAAGCCTAATTGATAAAAATTTGTAAAAGAGTTAATGGGAATATGCTCATTTAGTAATACTTTGACATATACCCTATGAATTCATCAGATTGAAAACTATCTGACAAAATCAAGATTACTTTAAAAACTTTCAGGGGGAAAGAATACTTACAGTACGTTGAGGATCAGGCGATAAAGAAAAGGTACCAATAGTAGCTCTAAGCTCATCAATGCTTGCACTCAAAACAGTGTTAGTGCTTACAGGCTTAATTTCAATATGTATCCTACCAACTCGGTCATCATCTGGAATGAAAAAGAATTAGCAAATTATAACATAAAAATTTTATAGATAAATCAACCTAATGGCCAAATTTGGAAAAAATGTGCTTCGAGATAAATTCCTCACAATTTGAATAAAACTTTTTTTTTTTTAATCTCTTTATTCCGAAATTTAGTATTTTAAAATGTCAGTGATATTACATGTAATAAAGAAATTAAGGAAAAGTTATCCATTGTTATGTTGTTAAAAGAAATAAATTAACAGTTAACTTAATATTTAAATAAATATTTTGGTTAAAAAATTTCTTTTACAGTCAAATTAATTTGATTTCAATTATACTTTTTTTCATATTGTTTAGTAAGTTTGGTTTCAAAAGTCATCAAATAATAATTTTAGATTATCTTGAAATATTTTAAATTACATCTATTGTTTCTTGCAACAAAAAAAAAAAATGATTTTGATTCATTTGAAATTTTTAATTATATTTTTAAAATATTAAGTTTTTATAATATTTAACATATTACAACTGATAGAAAAAATGTTTAACCTGCAGTTTCTAATTAAAATGTTACAAACTTTTCATTAACATTTACATAAATTTTTAAAGGAATCATTCAAAACATCTTTCAAGCAGAAAATATTGCATTATTGAGCATAAATATTATTAAGCATTATTTTCGTTGAATTATTTCTCTTTTTAAATACACAAATTTGAACTGAAGAAAGCATAATATACCTGAGTCATTATCAGAACTAGAATAAAAGTCATCTTTCATATCTAAATTTCAGTTAAGGAAATATGAATTATTTAATTTTTTTTTCAAAGAACCTGACACCTTTTTTTTGTTCAAAATGTTTTTTGAAATTAGAATATTTTATTTACTCAACTTTGAATTCTTAATTTTAAAAATTACGCTTAAATTCTGAACTGAAATAACATTTTGAAGTAATTAAAATCTAAAATTTATGTAGAAAAAATATCTTTTTTTTGAGACAATTATTATTGGCATCCTATTGTCTAGAAATAATAAAACATCAAAAATGTAAACTTTCAAAATTAAAAAGCTTATGTAAAAAATTTAAAACAAAATAATTAGAAGACATATCTGCTATTCTATAAATGTTTCAAACATTTGAAAAAAAAAATTAAACAACAGAAAAATTAATAAAAATGAAAGGTTATAATTAACTAAAATTTAAATGTTGTAACTGTATCAGTACAAAAAACACAAGATAAGAATGATACTGCGATGAAAATGAAATAATTAAAAATTATAGCCAGTTGTCATAAACAATAAAAAGAGATATAAATTACTTATATTATAATAACATAATACAGAATAGTACATTTGTAAATATATAGAAATGATAAAACCCTTTTGTTCCATTTCTCAATTTCCAATCAACATATTCCAAATTCAGTAGTGATATCAACTCTACATTTTCTTATACATTCCCATCTCGCTTTCATTATTATAATTATTGCCTTAACATTTTTCTTTCTGGACTCCCCACAGGTTGTTCATTTCTCACGCTCTACAAACTGCTAATCAAAAGATTTTTGATCAATTTGTTTTAATTGCTATGCTCTCTTAGTGCTAGATACCAACACCTTTCAAAGTCATCAAAGTTATTACTCCTCTTTTGGCAACTGCTTTCCTGGGCAGGATTCTAACTCTTTCAAATCCCTCTAATGTTAATAAAATGGTTAAAAGACAAGACAATTCATTTGCTTGCTGATTGCATTTGGCTTAAAAATACACCTTGCAACAACCATCTCTGCTATTATTATATAAGTTGCAATACAAGTGAAATTTAATTTTTCTAAAAAAGTTATAATAATATTAAAGGATACACTCTTGGCTTCGCTCTTGAGGTCTGATAGTGAAACCTTCTGCATCAATTTGAGGACTGGTCTAAAATACAATCATTTTAATTTGAAGCAGAATTTTAACCAATGATTATTAATTATTTAATAAAATGAAATATGTTTTCCACTTACCGCAACTTGATCTTGACCATCCCTGTAAAAAAAAAAAAAAAAAAATTTTTTTTTTTACAAAATCATATGTAATAAACAGTAAAATTATGTTTGTTTTAAATTATACAAATGAATATTAAAAAATGAATATTGGCAATGAATTAGCAATACAAATGAATATTAGCAAGTATCTTAAAGTACTTGCTAGCAGAAAAATAAGCAATTTATCAATTAAGTTATTTTGTTTTAATAATGAAAATATTTTTAGCAAAGACATGTAAGACAGAAAAACATGAATTGTTACACAAATTGACATTTTAAACACAGAATTAGTAAGATTGTATTATTTTTGAAAAATAAATTAATGCTATTTTATATCAAGGTTGTTCATCTTTGAACAACTTCTTAAAATAAATCATTAATTCTCTTAAAATAAATCATTAATTTCCTTACAACCAAGATTTTTTTTATGAATGCTTATTTCATTATTTATGTAAATAGAATTTTAAATAAACAATATTAAAAGGAATGATTTTCTTTTATTAAGACTAATCTTTATTTTTCTCCCTAAGATATTTTTTTATTTTCAGCAAATAAAACCTCTCGCCCTGTTCAGATTTAAAAAACCTTCACTTGAACAGAAAGGAAAATAAAGATTAACATTTTTGCTTGTGTTTAGAATGAATATCTTAAATTACATAGTTTTACTTAACAATAATTGTTAAAATGAAATATTCACATTATATAGTTCACAATTCCCCCCCACCCACCCCTCTCCTATAAAAGATGCCCAAGGAAGTTAAAAGGTCAAGTCAGATAACCCTAATTTATAAACTTCTAAGATGATTGAATAATTCTCACTTGTCTTCCACTAGTGATCGAGTCTTCTTTGGTACCATTTAACTTCTTTTTCTTTTTTTCCTTTCTCTTGTCTCTTTTACTTTTAAGAAACCTAGCATTTCAAAAAATTAATTTTAAAGCAGTTCAAATTTATTATAAGCAATAAATAACAGACTAGGCCATAATTACCATGAATGATGGATTAGTATATAAATAATATTGCAAAAAAATTATAGCAATCTATATGACTACTAGATTAATCATTTGAAGAAAAGGAAAAAAAAATTAAACTACAGTAAAAGAAATCTATAGGAGAAGTAAATGAGATAACTGTTTTTAATAACAATTCATTAGTAATTGAATTTTTTAATATTTTAATTCATTTCTGATTATTTTTAAGACAGATTTCATTATAATCTAGATCTATTTAAATAAATTCTACTATGTATAAACAAGTATCTTATCAATTTGGTTAAAAGAAAAATCAAAAGAAACTAAAAGGTATATGTGGTCCATGTTTCGTAGTTATTATTTCTTTACTAACCTGAAAACATTTTATCTGTTGATTATTTAAGAGAAAAACAGGTAAACAGAACTTGCTTTAAACAAACCTTAAAATTTTTTTAATATTTGCAATTATGACAGATAATATGAGATGAAATCATTCAGGCATACAAAAAGGATTTTAAAAGGAAATTCCTAGTTCTATGTCCTATTCATCTCGTTTATTAAATTTAATTTTTAAATATAGCTGTACAATAACCTGAAGATTTATACAATATTAATATTTAAAATTAAATTTTCTCTCCCATGTCTTCTTCTGAATAAATAGTAAAGAAAATGCATACAATATCCCTAGTTCTAAAAATGTAACAAAAGTACTGTAGAAACAATGCAGCCATTGAAATATTTATTTTATCTATTAAAAAAGTTGTATTGCCATATTATAACAAACTTTTAACTATGTAATATTGTGGGTGGACGTGTATCAAAATCTGATAGTTAAAAAACGAATTGCAATTTATCATCAAGCATAGTTATGTAATTGATTTTAATTATAGTTTCCGCAGTAAAAAAATAATTCCAATGAGCTCTATTATTAAAATATTTCTCTGATGCTTAAAACTTTTCATTAATTATCTATCTAAATCAATATTTAATAAATAACTGTTCCAAAAAGTATGAGGTATATTTTGAGGAAGGGTTATAAAAAGTTGTAATAATTAATGTAGTTTATAAGGCATTTTTTGTTCTTAATGATTGATGTTTATAAAACATTTGCCAAGTACCAGTACCATATTTTAGAGTACTTCTGAATATGATATGACAAACTTTAAGAAATGACAGAGCATATAAGACTTTTTTTTTCTTTTTTTTTACAAAGTATTCATACAACATACATACACAAAAAATATTGCATTTCATGTCCAACTATAAAATGATAATGCAAGGACACACACATGTAAAAGCGTCTTTTAATATTCTAAATATTAATTATTTTTAATGTACTTTAATTGGCCTTCTTAATTTTCGGAAATATTAATTTACACTAATTACTTCACAACAACTGCAACCACCAATAATATACCATGTAAACATAACTCTAGAACTTGGAACACATTTTTAAAAAAAAAATGCCAGATATATCTCCAATAGTTGAAACCCGTAAATTCTAAGTAAATGAAATTTCTTAGATGACCTCAGATACTAAAAATTAAGATTGGATAAATCCAACAATCATGGTAGTTCAACTAGACCATTTGGACCAATTTATTTTGGTTCAAAAGATTATCGAAGTATTTTCTTGTGTCAGTAGAGAAAAAATAAGTTGCCCCATCATATCAATACATCATAAAGCAATTCTGAAGGGACCTTTTTCAGAAAATGCAATAAATATTACAATCAATTTCAATTGATAGCAAATATGATTCAATGGGAAAAATTATTACCCATCCAGCATACTTGCAGAATACAATTTTTGATGAATATGTGGATTTACAAAAATGTGGTTAAGAGTGTGCCCAAATAGTTATGAAAATTAAAATTATTTCTCTAGGAAAACATCTCAAAATCCTTATATAATAAACTCCAATTGAGTGTGTCAATACATCATAAAAATTTCAGTCATGACTTTAACTATTCGGAAAATACCCGACATTCATAAAAACATTTACCAATTCTTATACTAAAGCTTATAGGTATGTTTTCATTGACAGTAGTTAGAATTTTGAGCAGCCATAAGAAGTTAACGTAAATGAATGCTCAGAAGAATAAATTTTCAAAATATGCTTTTAAGTTTACACTTAAATAAATGGACACATGTCCATGCAATACCATATAAGTTTGTCACATCAATTCATTCTGTACAATGTCCTGCTTTAATTTCTCAATATAATCTTTTTTTTTAATTTGCTGACATAAATTATATAAAACAAGTTCCATGAGAGTTTGAAATGTAATTTTCAAGCATTACAAGAATTTAAAAAAAAATATATAATTCTAAGAAAATTAACTGAAATTAGATGAAAACCTATAAAATATTAAAACATTAGAAACACTACTCAAAGCAAAGCAAGTTCTACATGTCTAAAGAGCTACAGAAAAAAAAATTAGTAAAAGACTGTAGCCACCTGAACTCCAGGAGTTCCAATACGATTGCCAGTCTGTATTCCATGCGTGCTGCAGCATAGGGAGAGACAGCAAAGTTAGTAATTAGTACATGTTCATCATATTAGCACAAGAATTGTATACACACCTCCAAATAGGACAGCAAGAAGAATTAAAGCAACAACAAATATAACATCAGTTAAAAGCAGGACAAACACCTCATGCAAGAATCCAAAAAGAAACAAATCTCATTTGTGCTAATAAAGTTTTAATTTTCCACAAGCATATAAAAAGAAAAGAATACTCTTTAAAAAATAAATCATAAAATCAAATGGAAAGCATGAATTTAATCTAATGGAAAATAATTTAAATTTTAAAATCTTTGTAACAGAACAATATTTCCAAAACTTTTAAGTTCTAAAAATATATGAGTTAATAACTGGATAAATTAAAAATTGCAATTTAAAGAAAATTACAACTTTAAATACAAACTATTATAAAATATTTTAAATTAATTGCTACAAAGATAACTGTTTCTATTATATTTAAAAAACATGTATATGATGCTATGTGCAAATATAAAAAGCAATTGCATGAAAATAAAAATAATAAAAATAAAAAATAAGGTGATTTAAAAAAATAAAAAGATATATATCTACAATAAAAAAAAAAAAAATCTCTTAAGTTTTTAAATAAAGAGAATTTATAAAGTATAAAGGTAATGTAACTTTACTGGATATCTGAAAGAAATGAGGAAACAAGTTATCGCTTAAAAAAATTTGCTTGCATGACATTATTTTCTTATATATTTATACATATTTTTAAAGTAATTATTAAACCATATGAAAAGTACTGATTTTAAAACTGTCACATACCATATTATGATCCATACAGCATTTTCTTATATAAAAAGTACAATATTCAATACATATGGAAACAGGAATAGGAGAATATATTGAAGCAATATTTCACAGCAATCATAATAGATAAGCATAACAGTTGTATAGTATGAACAGAAACAAGGCATAATTTAAAAAATAATCTTAAAAAATACAATACACATGCACGAATGTCTTTGAGCAAACCATCACCGCCGGAAAACACTGAAGTTAGTATGGAAAAAGAGCTGTTGGCATTACATGAAATACAGAAATGAGGGGAACATGGAATGGTATATATGATGAGAAAGGAATACGAAAGATGGCAAAGGAGCAAATAATCTACTTAAAAATAATCCTATTTATAGATACTGACAATACAAAATATAAAACTATTTGATTCTAATTAGTTATAATTAATCAAGATAAAATTTTACAAATTTGATTGAAAATTCTACAATACATTTAACCTGACAGTTAAATATTCAAGCTCAAATCTTATTTCAAAATAAAAACAGTGTATAATAAAAAATTACAACAAAAATACCCGTAACACAATAATTTTCAAAATTAACAATATTTGGAATTTAGAAATTCTAAATAAAAATAATATTCTGAAATACACATGCATACATATTTTTATATTATTGATGAATCATATAAAAAGGAGAAAAACATGTAGTCTGTGCACATAAAACTATACTTTTAAAAAAGTGATTTATTAGCAAATTTAATATACAAAGCATATAAAATAATTCTGAATAATTTTAATTTAAACATGTTTAAAAACTTTTTTTAAGTAACAGCATCAAATTTTTAATCTTCTAATACCAACAAATAAAATGAAGATTTAAACTACAATTCATTATTAAAGAAACCTAACAATTACATTTTGAGGCTCGGAAGTTTGTCCTATTCAGGCATTACTAACAGGGGAGTGGATCTCTTAGATGGTGCAGTATCGTTGACATCAATCTGACAATTAGCAGATGTTGAATTAGACACTCCACTGGATTCTGAGTTACCTGGAAAATGGTTATGAAAACACTACAAAAACATACTGAACCTTAATTATGACAGCTTCAACTTGGTTAAAATCCTGTTTATTTTCTCTCTCATATCTACAAAGCACATTCGGCCATGCTAGGATGTGCATAAAATATATGTCCTTGTAAATTTACGTAATTTGCATGACAAATAAGCACATTCCATTAACTTCACTAGCTGGATGAACAGCCACAACGCCAAGCTTGCAAGCTACTTAATTTCAGACCAATTTTCTTTAAGCATAATCTGAGTACAATAAATAAGTATATGTAGAATTTATTATATTTAAATGATTAAAATATACAAAGTAATTAATTCTAAAGGACAGTGAAGGAAAAATTATGGAGAAAATTCCACAGCCTGAAAATACTTGCATAATTACAAATAGATTTTAAGCAATAAAAAGGAGTATGTCAACATGTTTTCAAACTATTACAAAGATTGATTTGTTTTAAACAAGATAAATCTTGAAAAAAAAAAAAAAAAATTGTCCTAACTATCACAAGATATTTAAAAAGTAAAATATATGATAAATAACAAAAAATTTTCTATATTTAAAAAAAATACCATTTTACCTTTTTTGAATCTAACAAATAAATTTTTAGAATTAAAAAAGAGGAGAAGGAGAGAGAAACAATAACTGAAATAATTCTTTTGAATAAACAAAATATTTTTTACACAAGATATTGACTTAAACTATAATTCTGTATGTTTATAATTTTAGTTAAAGAAATAACTATTAGCTAATCTATTAAAAAAACCGATCACACAACTTAAACTAAAAATATCTATTAAAACAGCACTGCTTAAATAGAAATTTCATCAACAAAATATATTTTATGGAAGAAAAAACACAGGAATTAAGTATTTTATATAAAACTTATCACTAAATATTTTCAAAAAAGATCTAACTTGTATTCCACATTTTTCAAATTATCGTACAAATTAGATGACAATATTTCTGTATCCATTAACATTCAAACACAAAAACATCAACTATGAACAATAATTATTTAAAATATACAATGGTTCAGCAACAGCTTGAATATGAATGTTTAGCATGAAATAAAGAAATATCTATGTATATTTTTAGGTGAAGCATAAGGTTAAGAGAAAAGGAAGAAGAGAAAAAAAAACCAGTGCTATAGGTAAGTGCTCTATTGTTTGCGGGGTGACAAAACATACCAAGGGATGATGAAAAACAAGTCCAGTAAGGAGGTAGTTCATGATGGTTTGCTTTTGCGATGAAGTGACATTTTTTACCTTCTTTTTTGTATGTCTTCTCCTCACCATGGGTTTCTGTTGAATCAGGAGAATTGCACTGCCCCAAGGGGGACAGGTCAGCTTCTTCAAAGACAACAATCCCTATTGATAAAAATTTATA